>JAQBSW010002300.1:52500-106196 GCA_029291075.1 Eudiplozoon nipponicum
CAGTTGGTAAATTCCGAATTAATTCGGAACCAAGTTTCATTAAGCTAGTTTTATCTGAATTCAGTTTAAGACCGATCACGCCAAGGTGAGATCGCAGCGGTGACAGTAGCTGAGCGATATCGAATGCGTGTGAGCAGGAAGTGGCTTAACTACTGAATACTACTATTGAAGTAGCCATCTTTGAGGCCGAGAACGCTCCAATGGCCATATTTGGGGCTAATGTGAATACAAAATAAAGTCTTCGCTGAAGTGTACGAATTAAGATGAACCAAAATCAGGACAATAATGGAAGCAGCAATCGAGCAGCAGAAGTGAATACGAAATAATAATTATTTATATTTTGTTTTACTAAATAGACGTGCTTTAAACGAGGAAACTTAAATTAGACAAAGCCATACGATTTACCAATTCTGCCAAAAGATTACGAACTGTTATTCTTCAAACCATTGCATATAGCGCACCCATGAATTAGGAAATAAGTGATAATCCAAAATAAAATACAGTATACAAAAATTCACTTGAAAAAATATTGGAGCAAGTATCAATAATATTTTAAAAAGACGGAGAAACACGCTATACCTTGAATGCCTGGCTTTTAAAACAAATTAGAACTGAAAGAAATTCAAAAAAGAAACTCATCGAAATATACTCAGAAAGACTGTAGGCAAACCAACACCTCATAAATCAAAGAAGGCAACAGAAAATCTACTGGTGCGGACTATTATGTCAATAATCAACGCACTGAAACTCGAACCAGCAAAGTTCCTCGGCAAACTACTAAAACCAATAAGAAAGTAAATAAACACACCATCAAAATTCCTTTCAAGTTAGGGGACCAACTCAAAGGGAGTCTCTGACAATAGAATGTTCTCGAATAATATTTCCTCATTGTCTACTAACATTCCGTTGAAAAATACGACTATATTTTGTTTGACTTTTTTAAAGGTAAAATTCCACATATTATTACAGTTATTATTTACTTCAACGAAATGATAAAAGCACGTACAATAAACGTGAATTTTACACATTCATGTCAACAGTACCGACTTCCCTGCAGTGCAGATGTGGGAAGCGGCATCGCATCTCTCCTGGCTAATGTACACATGTGATATCTTGAAAAAACAACTCCGAAAAAACACAATTGACCAGTGCATTATTTTACAAAAGCTATGTGAATTATCTACTCTTGTTCATTTCCAAAAGCACTAGACGAAGCTGTGATCATTAAAAAAGTTAAATAACGATCCAAACATCAAATTAGTAATTCTGGGTACCCAGCTCGATAGAGAGGATAATAGTGACCTGACAAAAGTAATATATAGAAAGTCTTCATTTACCAGAAAATATATTCCCTAGGACAACAGCATTTCTAAATCCGACATTATATATATATATATATATATATATATATATATATATATATATATATGCCGAATGGGATTCACCTGAAGGAAAAACTGAAAAATGCATAAGTTAGTATATAACTGAAAATTGATGTAGTTTGCGTCTTCCGTAACGCAGTGGGTAAATTGCAAGACTGAAGGAAATGCCCCTTGGTTTAATTCCCGGCTGCGGAAAATATGGAAAATATTTGATATATACCCAACAGAAATGAAATCGGTCTATTTGATGAAAGGCATTTTCTATCTAATGACATGTTCAGATTATACACAAAACACACACATACAAATATATATATATATATATATATCTGGTTTTCATTAGATTATGTGGATGGCAAACAAATCTGACTCGGTTTAACTTCTTTTTCTGGTTTGAGCTGATTAGTAAATTTGTTGCCACCCACATAATCAAATGAAAACCCAGAATGTATATAAATTAAAGATTGTAAAGCGAAGTTTAGTATTCGCGATATATATATATATATATATATATATATATATATATATATATATATTTCATCTATTCAATGCGTGCGCTTTTTATCCTATTAAATAATTAATGATACATTACCGAGGAACATGAAGGATGTTATTTGATATTTATGTATACTTTTTTCCAATTGTCAAGATTTAAATATTTATAAATATAAATATAACTGACTATGCACAATTCAATAATTGAAGATCAACGTTTTATGTCTAACCAAACATACTAGTATAATTGCATTATAAAGAATAAAATAGAAGTAGTAGTGGTGCGATGTGGTATCGGAAATGAAGCACAATCTTGGTCATCATAAGGTTGTCAAAAGCATAAAATTGCATCAAAGTTAACTCTAAATTGCGCATTTTGTAATGAGGTGATGAATTTGATGGTTATTACAGTTACAAAGATATCGAAATAGATTGTGACATAATTTTGACAGTAATTAGATGAAGCACCCTTCATCGGTTCACACGAATGCACACATTACCATTAACACGCACACACACACACACGCAAAAATACAAATTATATGTACGGTTGACGCATACATTCATGACAAAGTGTAGACACAAACATTGATTACCTTTTTCGAAAAAATATAACAAAGGTGCGACTGCTTTTGAGCAAACAGTCAACAGCTGTTATCAGGATACTGTTCACAATTCTATAGTATCTAAATTATGTTCGGTAGTTTGTTCAATTATCTGCGTTATGCAGATTTGCGGGGCTAGCAACACCATTAGTGTTTTGAGATAAATAGACTAGTTCTTATCTGCTGTAAAAAAGCATTCACAACTGGTTTCATTATATCATTCGAAATACAATTGTCTATAAAATGCGGTGGGTAACCATTAATGAGAAGAACATTACGCACACCATCCAACTCTGAACTACTGAGTGAAGCTAAACTGCAAAGCCGTGATGTTGATGAGATACGTTTGGTCTTTAAAAACCATTTAACTATTAAAGAACTCCACCGTAAACTAACTAAATTGCACTGGAGTATTTTCTTTACAATTTAAAACGAATAGGGCGATATCTCTGGCATTTAACGATGTGTTGCTTAACCGCGGAAGTGAGGGTACATTACGGAGATCTGTCTTACTCAATAAAATATAAACGGTGCAATATTTAAATTTCAGCAGCAACTGCACTTTAAAATTGGGAAAAAGATCTAGCTTAGACCTCGTAAAATAGGACAGTTCGTATTAATCCATCTCATTGATTGTAGACTCAGCTAGATGGAGTGATTGTCAAATCAGAGCGAAATCTAGTCTATTAAAATGTGGCTTTCACGCCAATCTCATGATCAAGTTATAATTGGAGAGAACAATAACAGAGGCCATCTTCGATGAAGTACAAAGAAAGCCTGTACCAGATAGCTGAAACAAAGGAGGCCTAATGTCACGTGTTTAGGGGATGTGCATTACGACGGCCCGCTTCCACTCATTAGGGAGGGATTTATCGTGTCAGTTTGCAACAGCGAGTTTATGCAGATCCTTTTTAATCTTTATTCCAAAGAATTTAAAAAATGCAGAACGAATAGCTTCAATTCCCACAATTCTACTGTCCTTTATGAGATTATAAGCCTTTTCGAATTTATAAAAATAATGAGTTTCGATGGCCATCTCATAACAAGGTCGATGGATTGCTTTTTATTGTACCACGCAGTTCATGAATTGTGGCGGATTGATGATATATTGGAAGTGCTTGACGAGTCGCGATTATCAAACTGTTGGCGCCCATACTACGTTGAAAGACTAACCACTGCTAGTACGTCGAATTTAAGCATAACATTCGAAAAGGTTGATATACCTCGACACTGCCTCCGACTCATTAGCAACATAAAGCCCATGTTAGTCCGTATCAGTCGCATGGTTGGCGGCGAAATCCATGCAAAGCTTACGAACCAGTTAACGAATTCTTAGTTTCACAGAAAATGCTGCGAGCAAATAATTTAGTGCACCAGCAGAAACTAAGCTGTCTTGACGTACTCGATGATTAGCATGATCAATCGCGAGCCAAAGAACAAGAGAAGCGGATCGGCTCATGGCCATCCTATGATATCTCCCCCTTTACCATGATCAGTAAGTTAGCAAATGAGATATAGAGCTAGAAAGTTGACTATGTCTTGACGTAGAAACGAAGGCAATTCTTGCACCAAATCCAAATCCAGATCTATCCGCAATTAGCTTTAGATCCTATTTGGTTGTGATCAGTGAATTACGCGCAAACCTAACTAGGCTGAGCGTACTCGTGCCGGCGCTTAAGCTTATCTGAGCGCAGTCCACGTGTACTTCGTCGCCGAAGCTTTGCTTTCGGGTTGGCCGGCAACGCAGCTCATGTGAACAGTAAAACACGTAACATCTCTAGGCATTTAACAGAGTATATTTTACGAAAGCCTCAAAAATATAAGCCTGAACTGAATAGAGGTGTTTATGTGATTGAAATTAGAGATAACAGAAGTACTAATTCAACAACTATAACGGAAGTAGAGTTAGAAATACTATTCAGTAAAAAATATTTTAATGGCAAGTAGGTGAATAGATTAGTGATGGGGAAAGTGTCAAAATCCCAGTAAGACAACTTCAAAATGACAAGGTCAAGATTCCCGTCAACAACCTGTGTATCCAGAACAAATGTAATACTGTAATTCTATGCAGAAAAAAAGAATACGCTGACAACTTGATATAATCACTTGTTAAATATCTGGCCCCATTCACACCAACAAGGAAAGTAACGTGAACGTGATTAAATCTAATCAAAAACAATTTTTCATAAAATTATCCAGTCATAGCTATAAGACTGAAAGTTTTAACTGATCGGTGGAAGCAACTCATGAACACCGCATATCCAGTTTTTGGCACTCATATTAAGCGAATCTGCGCGTAATTGAATTACACGAAGAAATTTCTCCTTCATGAGAGCCGCTGCGTTAGACTTGATGGATCGGAGAACGCTTAAACTTGTGCAAAAACTAAAGCGTTGCTTGTTGTACAACGTAGAGAGAGAAAGAGAGAGAGAAAGAGAGAGAGAGAGAGAGAGAGAGAGAGCTTACTTGCTAGACCCGCATATTATTTGAATCATAATCTTATATGGAACATATAATAATCCGTTTTTAAGACTGGAGGCGTAACCTTAAATAAAAACTCAAAGAGTAACAAGGATCAGCGTTTGGGTTCGAATAAGAGATTTACAATTCTAAATTTTAACTATCTAACAGAAAGTTTACAAAGTCAAAAGATACAATCAGCTCACATCGTACATTTTCTATGCCAAAATATGGTATTGATGCTTATTACAAGCTTGACTTAAGAATAAAATAGCTGAAAAGGACGACTTGTATATTCTTTCGCTACTCAGAGTAAAGCTGACTGAAGCAAAAGTCGCAGTCTCAATCATAGGTTTGCCAAAGTGAAAAGAATTGACATGAATCTTAGCATCTCCTTAGATGACAAATAATATTCCCATTTATGTCCCATTGACGTCCTATTGACATGTAGTGAAACAAACAAATACAAGCCCATGAACACACTTTCATAACTGAAAGTGTAAACGTGTGCGCACAAACTTGCATTTACTAGTAGAACGCTGCTTCAATGCCTTTTAGCTTATTTACTAATATGAAATAATATTTGATTGAAGCTAATGGAGGAGAGTTCACAGGAAGCAGTATTTCCAAACCTAATTGATGCGAAGTAAAAGGAAATGAGGTCAAATGGAATAAAACATTATTGTACAAAGAAAGTGCCGACTGATTAATTGATCGTTTACATTTTCAAAATTAAAAACACTAACGTCACAAATAAAATGTTGTAGAAAGATAACCAGCCAGATAAAGAAAGAGCGAGAAAAGGGAGACAGAAGGAAGGGAGAGAGAGCAACTAAGCAAGACGGAAAACTGATTGATGACACATCGCTGTGCCTCATGTTGGCATCAGACTTAATCTTGCGATACGACAGGAAAACCCATGGTGCTGGAAACAGAACTTCCGCGAGAAAAGTGCACATTTTAGAGACAAAAAGAATAACGACAAATAGACAGACATATTGGTTGATGGAAAATGTCACATTAACAATGTTGCATGATGAGATTTGAGACGGGGACGAGGCGAAAACACTAAGAATAAGCATTGGAGACGCCCCAAATAAGGAAGAAAAGCACAGGAAGGGCTTGTCTTTGTTACGCTTCCATGCGCATCATCGTTAATAACTGGACTATAAAGCCGAATGCCACTCGTAATAGGAAACACGTTGCCATCCACACGTGAGTAGACATTAACTTATGGCCATAACAATTTCTCTGCAAGTAGACAAAGTTTTTCCAATACATAACTATTATTATTAGAATTAATACTACCGATTAACTCCAAATAAAGCTCCCAATACTCATGTCCGTTGCACAAACTCATAATATAGGAAGTCATATTGCATTTTAACAAATGATGGAACAGTTTTAAGTCATAAAACATCTGTGATCAACCTGGTAGGCAAATCCGATTATCCAGCCAACATAACGACGCAACTTTTTTATGTGTGCGTATATTTATGTGGTCCGTAGCCAGAGGAATTTCCGGTCAGACGACAGGCGGGCCATAGTAGCATGAACGTTGTCGGTATTATAAATATGCAGTCATTCTACCCCTTGTAAAGCCAAAAGTTCGGCCCTACTGAGTTGTTAATATTTTGTATTAAATGGGTAATGCTGCGGGAAAATGAAAATAGATAGTCTATGGTGTTAGACCATCTGCCAGGCGTAAAGGTAAATCTAAATTCTCGCTGGAATTGGCAACCAAACGCTCGTTTACAGCCCACACACCTTTAATAGTTTGGCAGCACTGAAGCATTAATTGTTCAATGTAGATATGATGATGATAATTGAATATAAGATATTCAACTTCTACAGGTAATAATGACTAGTATAGAGATTTCAGTTGCAATTACCGTCAATGACGAAACTTTACGGAACCAAACTGAATGTAAAACAGAAAGCGCCAGATACATTTCAAGAAGGTGAAATTTCGAACACACGAATGAAACAATATACATTAAGAAATGTTGAAAATTTGCATCCAGAAAATGCACACATACACTGATACTGTGTGGTACATATAGGGAGAGAGCGAGAGAGGCAGAGAGAGAGAGAGAGAGAGAGAGAGAGAGAGAGTATGTGAGCTAGATATGGAGGTAAACGAATAAAACAGCAAATTGAGAGCACTCATGATTCAAGATGTGCAATAAAATTTCAGTTTTAATGAAAAAATTTAGAAGAACGCTAGAAATGTTGAAATAAATAAAAGGTCTTGATGAATCATGCCGTAATAAGTCACCAAAAGCAAACTAGGCTACATGTGAGAAAGAGTATTTAGATCATTCAGTAACTATGCGGCCCTCCCAACCTATGCGAGTAATCAAGCATAGCAAAGGAAAAACAAACACTGATGTTGATAGCATTTCAAGATGGAAAACAATAAAACTTTGGCACTCGTCAAAAACGCGGAATAGTTCGAGTGAAAAAGAAAGAAAGCTAGAGAGATAGCGTGCACGATAACAGGTGAATCAAGAAATATGCACACATCAACAGTAGAAACAAGAATCTTTATCAAAGAAGTATGGACATGCACATAAAGTATTAAATGATTTATTAAAGACAGTTCATATCATATAAATATTCATTAGAATGGTTTACAATATTGTTCTTTACAGCACAAAAATCTAGTCAACTACTTCTAAATTTCATGAAAATTTTTCTTCTTTCTTCTTGAGGCATCTATGCTTTAGTGTGAAATTATCATTAAGACTACGGGGCATGAAAAATTTACCTGAAGATGACGGCGTATAATTAGACTATATTACAACACTATTTGTTAAATATTTCACCTTCATAGTCCTCACAATTTCCAATAACAATGACACAACAAATGCTGATTTAGATAACCTGCTTAATCTCTTACTTTAACTAGAATTAATGCAATGGTTCAAATGCCTATACGAAGTTTGTGTTTTGACCTTCGAGAGTTTCATATAATTTCCTATTTGAACGGATAGGCTTCACCGAACAATGTATCAATCTATTTCAATTTATAAAAGCTTAAGATATTTTGTAAATTTCATTAATTACCCCATGTTAAAGGCATTGATTACCTTAATTACAAATATATCAAGAGCAAATTTAATGCAGCTGGTCCGTAGCATTAAAATTTCGACTTGGCATCTGTCAGGCTTGGGTAGCATCATCACGAACTTTGTCAGCACTGAGGGAATGAAAGTATATATATATATATATATATATATATATATATATATATATATATATATATATACCAAAAAAAATTATGAGGCACCAAGCACTTCCACCAAAGACTTCCTTCGTTTAATGTGCTGAAATGCACTGGCTACACTTCATCTGTAGTACCAAACTATACTTCTCACGGTCTTACGCACAGTGGTTCATCTATTGCTTCTATTAGTGCTTGAGTGCTATAGTGGAATAGCGTTAAAAGGTTTTCGGTAATCCGCTCTTGAGGCACTCATGGAGTCAAGAATGCAGCTTTTCATCTCCGTTTACGAATGTAAGTATTAATTCAAATTATTTCACATTGAAAATGGATTACTGACATACGTAAAGTCCTAATCATGTAGTAGCTCATATAACAGTAAAAGACTGGATACAAAATCTGGCATAAATCCACAAAACAGGCATATTAAAAAGTAGGCATTTACCAACAATAAATAATATTTATCATTCTTTAATAGTCCACTATCAAATAAATAAATTAAAAGATAAGATAAAATAGAATAGAAAGAAACAGAAAAGTAGCACAACATTCTGAACACCACAATTATTAATTTTAAACTATAACGGCTTTTGGCCTTCCATCTCCATTTTAAATCATATGTCAGACTTATTTATTTAATTCCGGACAGTAAATTAAGAGTTTCCAATATGAGCGAAACCGGTCTACTTGATGAATTGCCCTTTTTATATTATAAAATGCTTAGTTTATACTGACTAATGTATGCAAATAATGAGACTGGTCTCTATATCAATATCGCAATCTTTATGTAAATGAATGTTATCACCGCCCGCAAAACCAATTTTCGCTTATTTATATAAATGTTCGAATCCATACCGGTTCCCAAGTAGCGTGGTGTCTGTCCTATAATGACAGATCGTGGTTGGTTAAGTGGAATTTAGGTCTAAAGTGATACTATATAGGCTCAATCTAAAGGAAAGTTTTTCCAAGAAACATGAGTTAGTAAATTTAACAATAACTGATTGCGCGGGTAGTGGTAACAATTCTTTAAACCAAGTTTGCGAGTTTGAAGTAAACACCGATCCCATTGTATTTAACCAGTCATCAAACAGCATAACAAAACTACCGCCAGCCGCAACGAACTGACGCGTTTCGACCTTCCATGATCATCATCAGAGTACGACGGCAAGCTGACTATCGAGGATCAAACCGCATTGAATATATATTGATATCATATCTAAATTTGATTTCCATTTATATTCAATGCGGTTTGATCCTCGATAGTCAGTTTGCCGTAGTACTCGGATGATGATCAAGGAAGGTCGAAACGCGTCAGTGCGTTGCGGCTGGCAGTAGATTTGTTATGTTGTTCGATGACTGGTTAAATCCAATGTGATTGGTTTTTACTTCAAGCTCGCAAACTTGATTTAAAGAATAAGTTAGTAAATAACTGAAAATTGTATGTAATGTGCGCACAGTGGCTCAATGGTTAGTGAAACAGATTCCTAAGCAGACGTTCCCAGGTACGAGCCCTGTCCAAGGCAAATTGTGACAATATATGAGGTATTCACAATAAGGAAGAAACCGGTCTACTGGATGAATTGCCTTTTCAAGATTATACAATGCTTAGTTTATATGTGTATAAAGGGGCTGATGACAATATCAATATCGCAATCTTGATTTAAATAATTGTTAACGCTTCCCGAACAAAAAATGTTCGTTTATTTATTTAAGTCGAATTTTACAAATAAAATTGTAAAACACGGGTTCTTAATGCAAAATTAATTGAAAAATAGCATAAATAATTATTGATTGCGCGGGTTGTGATAACAATTATATAAATGAAGGTTGCTAGCTTAAGATAAACACCACTCTCATGATTTACATATATTTATCAATAAAATTGGATTGTTTCTTCTTAGTATACGATAAAAATTATGCATTATGTTTTTAACTACATTTTAGGTAATGCATGGCTTTGTCCATACCCTAAAGCTGCCGTAAGTCTATAATAGCATTCGATTTAATGCTTAGAAATAATAACTGAGTTGATTTTCTGATATGCGAACAACAAATGAGTTATTCTATAATGCAGAACAAATTAACGCTTTGTAATGCAATAACATTTTGATCAACGTATTTATTACCCTGCTCACAATAATAATGCACATTTATTTTGAGTTTAATGGTTTATTTTTGAAAAAAAGATAGTTGAATCTCACGCTAATTAATACATGATTATTTCAAGATACAAATACAAAAATGTAGTACAGCGTAATTTACATTTTCCGTTTGCATCACTCGCTCTTTTTTTTAAAGTTAATACAATTATCAACGTTGAAGTAGATACATCCATATATTTATGTGTGTGAGTGTGTCAGTCAAACAACTATAGCCGTACTACACCATTATCCATTGTTATTACACGTGGAATAAATCAAACTCGTATTTTCACATCTTGCTTTAAAATTTTGATAGGTGACACTATGCATAAAACTGATGATATGTTCAATAATACTATTAATAACAGTCATGAAAAATCAAGTAGCTATGTGTATATTATTAGACATGATTTTGAATGAATTGTGAGAAATGATTTTTACTGAATTTTCTACTTTTTGTTTTCGTGTTTGACGTAGTGGGGGTGAAAATCACAACGAACAGAATAGTGTTCAAGCAGGTAGGAAACTACCATTGAGATAGTGGCATTGACCGTAATTTGTTGTCAAACCTCACGTTGATTGGATGGCCATGAATTAAAATTTATTTATAGGTGTAAAATCTCATATGATTCTAAACGTATCGTCGTTATATGGAATATAAAATTTAAAGCACAGAAGAACACATGTATATGTCATAGATTCTGTCCACAAGTTTAGGAATGATAAAAACAATTTTATATCGACCAGGTAGAAGCACTTTTAAGAGGGATTTTAATTTAATTTTAGGAACATTTAGTGTCAGTCAAAGAACTAAAGCTCTTTTTACCTTCTTTTTAATTTATTATTGTAAACCAAAATGATAGTTTATAGCCAACCATGTAAAGACTGAGCTACGTAAACGTATTTGACAATTTAGAATTTTAAGTGGATTTTTAGTATAACTTGGACAACTTATGGAATGATGGTGTAAGCAAGATGATTAAATTAAATTTCTATGTTCACTCATAAAATCGTTATCTAAGACAATTTTTTACAGATCACTAAGAGGCAAAACTGTAATTAACAGCTAATTGAAGCAAGGTTGCGATCTTCATATAAGCACCTATCCCATTATCTACAAAAGATTTGCAGTATAAAATAAGCTTTGTAGAATGTAGAAAAGGCAATTCATCCAGTAGACCGGTTTCATCCTTATTGGAAACTCTTCTGTAGTATCCAGAATTTGCCGAGGAAATGGCTCGAACCTGGGAACATCTGCTTCGGAATCTGTTGCTCCAACCATTGAGCCACCCTGCCGCATAGGAGTTATCTAACAACTCTAAAATTGGATTTTTTTGTTTAATAACAATAATAAACAACCAAAATAATTTTTCAAATACTAATATTTAAAAGAGCTAGATCACAATTATATTTAGTACACCATTTTCATTAGTCATAAGCTGCATGCAATTTTTTATTAAAATGTGATGGTAAAAGTCCAAGATCAAATGTAATGCCAAAATACTATACATTTCACATTTACATATTCAGTGAAAAAGACACGTTGCAACCAAAAGGTATGTCCTTAAGCTCCTTCAAAATGTTCATAATGAACAACATGTTAAAACACATGATCGTGATAAAATTTATTTCAATCAAAGTTTCGTGCTTAATAGAAACACAATTCCCAATCCAAAGGAAAAAGTTTAAACCACTTGATTATAAATGAATAATAAGATTTATCTGTTAAACAAAATTCATAGATCAATGTTTCATCGCAACATCATTTTATATTATTGTCGTCTCGTTGATATATCAAATGTTTTACAGAAAATTTTAACTAATAGTCACAATCATGCAATCCTCAATCGCACTACACAATGTTTCAAACGATAGCACATAGGATAACTTCTCTCTGAGCGGGATCAGTAACACATGAAAGATCTAAAAAGTTATGAAAGATTTTATAAAGTAACAGCTAAACGCCAATGAAATTTTATTCGACCGATTGCACAACCTAGCAAGACTACCGTTAGTTGCATGTACTGACGCTTTCCTATCTTCTA
The DNA here is from genome assembly GCA_029291075.1 of Eudiplozoon nipponicum. Lineage (NCBI taxonomy): Eukaryota > Metazoa > Platyhelminthes > Monogenea > Mazocraeidea > Diplozoidae > Eudiplozoon > Eudiplozoon nipponicum. The sequence goes on from JAQBSW010002300.1 coordinate 64,855, forward strand.
CGGTCATCGTCAGAGCACGACAGAAATCTAACTAGCAAGGAATAATCCACATTGCACATACAAGTTATGCCAAATAGGATTAGCGACTATTCTTCCCGGTAGTCTCGCATAAATGATACTTGACGGGAAGTCTCGGTTGCACGCACATACCAGTATGCAGGTGACGCCATATAGAAATTTCGTGCCGAGTACCGTATGCGAGATTACTAGGCGTGAAGAGTATCTGATTTCACATAACTTACGGATATTTCGATGAAATCCTCGTTATTCAGGTTGCTACCGCGCTCTGATGACGATCATAAAGGACAATAACGCGTTCATACGAACGACTAACGGTAGTTTTGCTATGTTGTGCGAATAATGAAATAAAATGAGCTTGGTTATTATCTCAAGAACACAGACTTGATTTGAACAACTTGTATCAAAGCATGTGCATTCAATTATTATTTTTATGTAAATTTAACCGGTCAGTTAACTCAGAATGGATGACGAAGTGGCCGAGAGTTCTGACCTACGGCCGTTTTGTGAAAACTGGAAAATGTTCTCATACACACTCCAGTCGCACTTGTTGAATGAAATATTTTAATGCAGGAGCATCATCTGAAAAATTACTTAGCTCGAGTTGAGAAAACTTAGAGTCTGAGACTATACGAATACAAGGCATAGAGATTAATTACAAAAGTACTCCTGTCATGAATGCCTCCAGGAAATCAGCAAAACAGCGAATGATAGGGATCCAGGCATGAACAGCATACTTGATAAATCTTTGAATTCACATTAAGTCTATTTGAAACTGCATTCCTATCGAGACTGAAGCTTTTCATAAAAAGACCATCTTGTTTTAGCAGCTCTGGAAATATTAATAAAACGATAGTATGTGAAAGACGTACAATGAAGTGTAGTCCCTAAGTCATTCACGATATTATTCAGTTTGATAGTTGTCTCATCCGTATAATTAAAGTATGATCTCAACCAGATTTTTTGCTTGTTTTCTTATTAAAGGAGGATGCATTTTCCCGCACCATACAGAAGAAAAAGGAAGCGGCATTAATACACATATTTAATGCAGCTAAATTTCGAGTGTTATATATGGTAACCCATTTGCCTTTACCAGAAATATAAAGAACAGTTGTTAATATCGACCTTAAATATAATCCATCAATATACACGCGCAAGTTGTGGATCAACTTATGCAGGCAGACCGAACAGAGGGTTAATTACTCGAATGTGAGAACATAGCAACTTAGATGCCTGATTCAAATCAAGTGGTGAAAAAAATTCGCAATTGTGCAAAATATTGAAACCTCGTATGTATGTTTACTGACGTGACATTTGAGATAGTTACTAAAAGCAATAAAAATGAGTTAGCTACATACGAAGCTCTGTGAAGAAAAAAACTTTGAACCAATCATAAGAGGCATATTCGGGCATTGAGCTTGAACTTGAACTAATGTATACAATTGTTCGGTTTTCCCTTATTTGACACTCTCTTTCTCGTTTAAACTTTCTGTTTAGTTTTGTCTATTAATATATATATATATATATATATATACTCGGGGAGAAAATGAGAAATAAACGGTTCTAGTATCTGATAATTTATTTGTATCCTTGCACACATCAAGGATACAACGAAGATTATTAAAGCTCGCGTTCCAAAAGGTATTTATAAATAATCTTAAATAGTGAAAGTGCCAAGCACGATTCTTAACTGGCACCATTGGTTATATACTGCTTGATTATTATTTATCTGATAAGTTAACTTCCTATTCAGCAGACAGTAGTGTGGTAGCCGGATAAAGTTTGAATTGCTTTGAGCTTGCTAACCAATGTCTTAACAGCTCTGAATGTAAACAAATATAATGCAAAATGACAAATCGCATTAAGATTAGTTGGATACGTTTGAAGGACATAATTGCACATAAGACGCGAAGTTGTAACTGTCGATCGTCCCTATCTGAAGTCATCGGATCATGTGCAAAAACTTCCGCCAGTCCCTTAATACAGCTTTGAAATGATAGCTTACGTGAGAGCACCAGTATATCCATAAATTTAAATTTGAAGTACATCAACGGGAATCAAGTTATGAAAACATCTAAAGCATAATCCTCCTAAGCTCACGAGTCTCGTCAGGGTAAACGTCTTCTATTTGGTCCATGTAGATGTAAGGATCAGTTTATTTTGTTCGTCAAGATTATATTCGCATACTAAAATATAGCTTTACTGTCCATCTGTCCCAAATTTCTTGACCAAATATATAATTGATATAAGAGATTGTACCGTCCAATTGTCCCACATTTCTTGACCAAATATATAATTGGTATATAGCGTTCTACCGACTCCTGCTGATGAGTAGACCATAAGCACGAAATGCAGGTGCATGTGAGATTATACCTTTAGTTCTGGTCCTATTTTAACTAATTTTCTACTAGGTACGCAAAACCTAATAAACTAAAATATATATTAATTCTCTGGAAAAAACAATATATAAGAATAAAACTGTCCAAAACATGTATTATAATAAACCTAGTTTTTACAGCGCACATATAAATTCAACTAATCTTCTTATTTCCACGACAGTGAAGCATTATTTTTCAAATAATGAAGTTTTATTGTCTAATATTAAACGGCTTTAACAAGTTATATTTTGGACAATATGAGGATGAATAAAAATTTGAAGCAAATTGAATTTAAATACGTAACTGAAAAGAAGAAAATAATAACAATCTTAGTAACAAATAACGGTATCCACAAATAGCATACCCACTTGAAATATTCGTTCAATAAATAAAAACCATCAACACTTATCCACGAAGAATACCAAATGAAACGCAAACGACTTACTTTACTTTACTTTACTGCGGCTGACTCCTTTTGGAGGATAAGCCGGCTCCACATTTCATGGAGTTTCTTGGGAATTTGGTACAAAAACCCATAAAAATAGACCAATTAAATATAAAGCAAATAGTAGGATATGCGACAACTTATTTAGATGATCAAGGTGTCATCTATAGCAATCATGCATAATAGCCTCGCACACGCTGTACTGAAATAGAAATTTGCACAATCTCTACACAGTCACGTAAATAACGTTTTGAAGTTCCGCCACATGATTGTAAATTATAAAATTCAACAAAAATTGAGTGCGTTGATTAAACTGTAATGTTTATATAACGTGTGGAAAAGAAGATAATTTTTGCACAGTTATTCATAAACTTAGCATGCTCGATAGACAAATGAACAAACATTTGATTGCACAACATTTAAACGAGCCATTCAAATTTGAGTGTACCATGAACATTTTGACTACAGGGTTATTGTTGAGATATACGTATACATAGAGAATAATAAACTAAACATTTATCAGCCCGAAAAAAGGATTTAAACATTGCATGAGTATTTCGTTTATAATATTATTCATAATTGTAACTGATAACTGGAGCAAGCTGATACAGAACTGAAAATTATATCAATCCGAATACAAATTTAAAAAATGATATTTACTCGTAAATCAATTTCACACAGTACAATAGTAATCGTAAAATTAAAAAAAGATCAGAAACGGGTTCAAGCGTATTAAAAGAGTTATAAGGATGGAATTTTATAATAAAGGGATTAAATAAATGAAGAGATTAGATTTATACTCTGGCAGATTACGCAAGATAACGTCATTTGAGCGTTTCATCTGTATAATTATATAACTATTATAAAGTTTTACATCCGTATGACATACTTATATTTTATTGCCACACAATCATTATATTCACAGTAATTTTTGTGCTTAAAGTGGATATTAGGAAGCTCATTTGTAGTAGAATGTTTAGACCGTGATAATCTGATCCTTTGACATGCCTGATATGAGCAACTAATAGCGCTGAGGCACCACCAGTATAGCCTAATATGTCATGAAAATAACAAGCATCATTTGGAAGATAAATTTCAGCCACCAGCAAGATCAATCAGTTAACGAATTAAAAGAAAAAATACAAAGATAAAAAAATACAAAAAATGATTTTTCCAAAACAAATGTTGATAATATATATTCAATTTTATTAGAATATGTGACTTTTGTGATATGAATTCAGATAAATGCATTAAAATTTAAGGTCAAATGAACAAAAGCCGGTAGAGACTATGTAAACTGTCATTCTCAAATAAAGTAAGTTAGCGAAGAATTTAAAATATTACAGAAACTACTCTTAGATATTTATCACATTTACTGTAAATAAAATTACGATTTTTTCACGAAGTATTGCATAATTGATATTGTGAGGATAAAACAAAAGTTAAATGATGGTTAATGTAAATCAATTTAATTTTATTTGCTAAGACGTGTTGGTTGTTGGCTTTGGATTCGATTTGACCCAGCAAATCAGTTAATTATCAAGGTTAAATTGTCAAGCAAGTGTTAAAATACACGCTTAGACAAAATGGAGAAATCAGCTACGGTAGATACACATAATATCATTTTATGGCAACCACGCGTGTCCGCCAGACAGTGCATTCTTAAACTGCATCCAATCGCACATGAAGAGGTTATCGATGCATAACTGTTTTTATAATTTATGACATTATGAAGCATATTATGCAATTTTTCAGTATGGAGAGCATATCCGCCTTATATTCAAAGTAATGTGGCAGCGTGTATGGGTAAATCATTGATGAAAAACCGTCACGTGTATTTGAACAGCTCAAGAATAAATTAAAAAAAGGATTAAAAAAACGTTGGTCGCGTGACTATAATCCAGGTTGCGATCTTGATATAAACACCTGACCATACATATACCAGTATACATTAAGAATTGTATAGTGCAGAAAAGGAAATTCATCTAGTAGACCGGTTTCGTCATAATTGGGAACTCATTACGTACTGGACAGAATTTGCCGTGGACAGGGCAAGAACCTGGACACGCATACTTCGGAATCTGGTGCTCCAACCACTGAGGCACCCTGCCGCATATTTCACTTAATTTTCAGGTATATACTAACTTATGTTTTTTGGAGAGGCTCTCCTTTAGGTAGAGTCAAAATGGCATCTCTTTAGACATAAGATCGGCAGGATGGCTCAGTGGTTAGAGCACCAGATTCCGCAACAGAAGTGCCGAGGTTCGAACCCTGTCCGCGGCAAACTCTGGCCAGTACGTGATGAGTTCCCAATAAGGACGAAACTAGTGTACTGGATGAATTGCCTTTTCTACACTATACAATTCTCAGTTTATACTGGCAAATGCAGGAGCTACATGAGATAAAAATATGTATAAAGTGCCACAATTACGCTGAAAACCAAATTTTTTATATTGCCAAACATAAGCAGGTATGTACAGTTATGGACTAAAGCACGAAATTTGTCCAATGTTCAAGGTCTAGAGATATAAGAAAATAGGGATGGAAATCTTAGAGATGCTCGCTGATGAATCTATGAATTAACATTCAGAAATTCTTATTATATCAGAGATATAAGATCAGATACAATTATTGACTATGATATATCAATGATGTAGATATATGCAGCAATACGCCAAAAGAAAATACCGTCGTTTTTTACTTGAAAATGTCGTCGGCCATTGACGACCACTTTTTGAGTTCACCCGTCATCACAAGTTTTAATATATAAACTAGTGTGACGATGAGTGAACTAAAGAAAGCGGTCGCCAATGGCCGTCAAAATATTTTCAAGAAGCAAAACAACTGGAATTATACCTGTGTTAGTCAAAACACGGGTAAGGTAATTTTGCTAAATCCAGTTTCGCAATTATTTCATTCTTTTTTGAAACACTGTCTTCTTTCATTTTTGATAGTCCGTAAAGAAAAAAAAGAAAGGAGTGTAGTTAAAGATTCAAATTAATTAAAAAGTATGTATATCAGGACCAATCCATTCGAGTTTGAATCCGTAGCCAAGTTAGTCGCGAAGCAAGGTCATTCATAAAGCCATGTGAATGTATCCAGCGCTTAAAAACCATTTCTTTGGAATGAAATTACTCTACATGCATAAGCAATGACAGAAGAAATGGAAAAAATACATTAACTCGGCAGATGATACGAATGCACATCTCGACAAAAAAATCAAAAGCGAAGATTACAACAAATAGAAAATGAAATGAGGATTCGTATAGCTTTACGTTTAGTAACAACTTTTGTGACAAGAACGAATCTGGTATTCGATTTTCCTGTCCAAAATATAAATGGCAATTGAAAGTATTCAAATTTGAACAAACGTGGTTTCCTTATCACAATATCCTTATAATAAAATGTTTGCAATATTGAGATAAATCTCTTTTAGTGAGTGAGCGAATGAAACAAATAGAAATGGAGAAGACGCTAATTTTGAGTTTTTCTTTTTCTTAGGCAATTACAATTCCTATGCGTTCCTAAAATGAATAGCAGTTTGTAAAAAAATCATTCCAAATACTAAAATCATGTAAAAAATCTTCTTTTTATGGTTGGCGTTGAAGATAAACTGATATTGTAGGACTTCTTTGAACATTCGCGTTTATTATTAAATATGCATTAGAAATAAGTTTTATTGAGTCTCTAAAATGGTCTTTTTGTTTTGAGCTGAAAAACATAGGAAATGTTTCAGTTCAAATGTAATATTAAAGAACTGGCTAGAATATCTTAACACTTTTTTCAAGGAAACACCAAACTATGGAAAAGTGGTAAAAATTTACAGCTATAATGTTGGTACTATTTCTAATTACTCAAATTGGTTTTCATATGCTATCTGAATTCATGGAATTTATAGGAAATTATATCGTAAAACATTATTTATAATTATTTGGTTTTTCTGCCATTGGCGTTTAAAAAGTGATTTTACTCATATTCCCCAATGTTACAGCATATAAGGAAGCAAAACAAAAATGACACTACTGAATAAGAGAGATAAAAATTATTGCAACGGCTAAAGAATGTAGAAGAAAAGTCAACGTAATCTATACAATCGACTAAAATATAAAAAGAAGCCTGCTCATGTGTTTGGTATATGCTATATATACAAAAGTAAAATAACTGACGAAACATATGACTTCAAACGAACATTTATTTACATGTAAAATTTATAATATAGCTAAACTCACCGTAAGACAAAATCACCGGTAAGTACAAAACAAGCACAACTAAATCATAAAGAACACAGTCAGCCTTCCCAGAAAACCACATTGCTAAATCCAAAATAAATATTGTGATGCATGAAATAACTCCAGAAAATTATTGAAGAAACACCATATAATCCTTTAAACCATAGTTAGTTAGTCACAATAAGGATATCAGTTAATAACACGAACGACAGCGCAAACATGTGGTAAAAGAAGTAAATGTTACGTTTGTAATTGCTACAAAATAGTTTCAAGGTTTCCTAAGCAAAGATAAACAAAATGTTGTAAAGTTACTAAATGCCATTATAACGTAATACAACTGGCACAACGCATAATATTTAATTTATTTAAATAACTTTAATCCGTATGATCTAACTAAACAAATAATCAATGTAAACAATAATAGAGCCGTTATAGAGGAAGATTGTGGAGCAAGATAATTCCTCCGCCAAGATTAAAGTGACATTAACTGATAAATTTAAACCACCTTGGCTGATTGAAACGAATTTTATTTGAAAAGATTTTATTTATTTAATTTCCAGAACTTTCTCTGTTTAAATATTTGACTTTGAATTGTGCGCCATTTTTCAGTTTTCGAGCATTACTGTCCTCGATTGGTTGTATCTTCTCAGCCTGCTACTCTTGTTTCATTTTTCTTCATTTAAAGTTTGATCGATTTCTAAAATATACTCCTGCTAACACTCTCTTCTATTTTATTGATGCACGCATTTGGAAACGTTCTGGAACAGGTAATTTAGTAATTCTGTTTTTCGCGTCTATTTCTTTCCAGATTATTTGTTCGGGTGTTTTGTAACGTGAAAGTTTTCACATTCCGATTGCCTAACATCACGTGTCAATTTAATAATTAAATTCGATCGATATGGAAGCTCATCTTAAATTTGAGGACACTAGCAAGTTAGCGCAAGATATGGCAGGTATGAATTTAGCAGATGTGAATGAAAATACAAGCTTATCAGATTCTATTGCAAATTATAGGACTGAACACGATCTGGCATCTATGGGGTTCTCAGACACGAATAGGTTAGGAGCCTCTACAAGATATTTCCTCCGACATAAATGTCTTACTTTTGTCAGGACACTGTATACCGTTGTGTTACTAAGCAAACGTAGTACTAAGCAATGGCATTTCTATAAACAATGTTATTATTTTAGTAACAAATTTTTGTTACAACGAGATCAGGTTATTTATTGGCGTGCATTATTTGCTGTGATAAACATGGAGGTCTTCCAAATTAGATGATCATACCGCATATATGGAATGTCCGGGCCTGGCATCTCAGAGGCTCTCTTCTGGTAGTGACCAAAGGTCCTCTACAAAAAATGACGACCGCGCCAAGATCGACAAAGTGTATCTTCAGAAGGAACCTAAGGTGTATGCAGCAACAGCAGATTCACGCCTGGAGCAGCAACTCAGACAACTCTCAGAGAGACTCCTGACCGTAGAAAATGAATTAAGTACCCTTCGCAGGGATGTTGGTTGGATAAAAAACAATAGGAGAAGTTCCAACAGAGGTAGGATAAATTCTCGGAGTCAAAGTTCAACTTCAAGGCATCGGAGAGGCGAATCGCTTAAGGGTGTTCAAGGGCCACGCGAGTGGTACACTTCGCATCGTTAATACGCCGAGTTTGGAAAATATCAGGAGTAGGGGTTCATGTTTCCAAAGTTGGGTAGTCCCCGATGGAATTACTCTTCCTGTTGCCTGGTCTAAGCTACCGGAAAATTAGTGGAAGCCCCACTAGTAGGAGCCGTAGGGAAGGTTGTGCATGAAAGGCTCCAAGGTATGTATATTCGAGGCATACTAAAATTATTGAAGTTAAGTTAGGAAGCTTCGATAGAAAAAACGCGCGGTAATACAATCCGTAAATCTGTTAGATTTCGGCTAGAAGGTAATCTCAAAGAGGTTGCTGGTTATAACAACAATAAGTTCGTTATTACAGATGAACTTACTCGGTTAAACTTCATAATAATTATAATCAAGGTTGCGGTCTTGATATAAACACCTGACCCATTAATTACTTACATTTATCAGTATAAACTAAGAATTGTATAGTGTAGAAAAGGCACTATACAATTCTTAGTTTATAATGACATATGTAAGTAATTAATGGGTCAGGTGTTTATATCAAGACCGCAACCTTGATTATAATAATTGTTATCACCACCCGCGCAACCAATGTTCGTTTAATTATATAAACTTCATAATAGACACGGGTGCAGAGGTGAGCATAGTTCGATCCGATGTGGTGGAAATTGATAGCCCTGCATTCGATTATCAACTATGGGCTGTTAATGGAAGTCCAATTGAGGTTAAGGGAGCTAAAGAATTGTCAGTGACATTGAGGCAGAAATCACCATTTACGTGGAATTTTCTGGTCGCTGATATAACGGATAATATCATTGCTTTGCCCTTTTGATCCATTTTAATCTCGCTCTAGATCCCAAATCTAGAACCATTGGACAAGGCTTTTGGATAGTGACTTATGCTGAGACATGGACCTCAGTAGTTAGGTTAGTGAGACTATCCAAACCCGTCGTTGCTGATGACTTGGCGGATGTCATCGAGAAACACCTGGTCGTGTTTCTACCATTCAATTCTAAGCGCAAGAGTTTAAAGACAGGCAAAGAACACCAAATCGAGTTGGTGGAACCACTACCCTGTTCACCGTAGTTTTAACCGTTAGTACAACATAAGCAACAGGTTGCTATTGAAGAATTTAGGCGGTTGAGAGAAGATGGAATTTGTTGGCTTTCAAATTCCTGATTGGCATCTCCAATAGTGGTTGTTCCTAAACAGGAACCAGGTCAATGTAGGGTTTGTGGTACCTATCGTCTATTGAGATCGTTAATGAGGTATATACAACGTTAGATCTGCACAATCAAGAAGTCCTGGACAGAGAACAATGCAATATGAAAGTGAAACCTAGTGAAGTACAAGAGCAACATGTTGAAACTCGTTCAAGCAGAATTCAACACCAGACGAAGAACAAGGATTAAGTCTACTACTTGACGCATTTTTTGAGAAGGTGGTGTATGTAGAGGAAGACATTTCCACCGACATAAAAGTCTTATTTTAGTCAGGAAACTGTTTAAACGTTGTTTTATTATGCAAACGTAGTACTAAGCAATGACATTTATATAAACAATGTTATTATTTTAGTAAACAAATAACGATTTTAACAATGTAAGTATTGTTTATTATCGTGTGTTCTGTGTGCTGGACGCAAAATGATCTCTGTTAACTTGTAACAACTTTCTGGTTTTATCATTATTATTTTGATTTTAGTAATAAATTTGTTTTACAACGAGCTAAAGTTATTTATTTGCGTGTATTATTTGCTGTGATTAACACGAATGTGTTCCAAATTAGATTATCATACCGCATATATGGATTGTCCGGGCCTGGAATCTCAAAGGCTCTCTTCTGGCAGTGACGAAAGGGCCTCTACACCGTCCACCTGTATAGGTGTAGAGGCTCTTTACTCTCAACCGTAGGGGAGTAATTAATAAAACAAATTCGGATTTATAGCATTACTAGAAAGATCGCCCAACATAGAACAACTAAATTCCTCATTCCAGTCAGCACCTTCTATTAGGCTAGTTTTCCAGTCTCCATCGGACTAGTGCTCTTCGCGTTCAGATTAACGTCTGCTGTTCATATTATCAAAACAGAATTTATTACAATTTATTTAATAATAATAAATTTATTTGGCAACAAAGGCCAACAGGGCCAATAATTGAAATGATGAGGTACAAATCAAAAGTAGGATATGTAAAGTTGAATGTAATTGTGACTAGCAAAGTATATAAACATAGGGAAGGAAGGAGTTAAGAAAGAAAGTCCTTTCATGAACTTCGTAATAGATTGTTTCTTGAAGGAATTTCTTTGTTGCGAACCTGGATTAATTTTCGTAATAGATTATTCTGATGGAATGGAGATTCCATTGGTCGAGGAAAGATCGATTAGATAGAAGAGTCTGTACGCCAGTGTCGCGTGCAGGATCATTGACGTTAGTTGAGCGAGGTTGCAGCTAATAGAAAGCGTGGAGTAACCAGAGTCTGATGAATGCTAGATAGTCCCGTAGGCTTTTTGAGTTTCCGATTGTTTGCTGAAAAAAGAAGAGATTTAGTAGAGCAGATTGTGACACAGCAATCCAATTTGAATGCAGTAGAATGAAAACGAGAATAGAAATGATATCGGTGAGTCCTTATTAGAGTTTGAGAGTCAGAGGCGAATGGTTGAAAGGGGGGCTAGTTAGAAGAGATTTGACGTTCCGAAACTGGATAATAGCCTAGGGATAGAAAGATGTTTTATGGCTTAAGGAGGAACTAGTTTCGCTTCCAATCAGATGTCTCGCCCAGGAAATTTTTCAAGAAGTGATTTTGAGCCGCCTTTCTAAATTCGTAACGGGATAATAGCTTTATTTCCGCGGGAAGAGCGTTGAATACATTTGTGGCTTTGGAAAAGAGCTAGATTTTATTAAATATAATGGGAGAGTGGTTAGATTGAATTGAAGGCTTGCTTTGGCGTGTAGCATAGTGGTGACTTGGGTGAGCAAAGTTTGATAGTGATAAACTAGCTGTGATCTTATGAACGAAAGAAATGTTTCGTAAGTGACGGGGAAACCATAGCGGAAGAAGGTTAGCCAGGAGAAAGCGTTCCCGATAATTCTGGCTTTGAGGGAAGACTCACTTTAAAAATATGGAAGAATTCTGTTCGTTGGCGTAAGAGGAAGCTAGAGTGAAGGGGCAATAAAATTCGCTAACGTATGATATGAGGAGTGGGACATAGACCTTAAACAATGTGAGTTGGAGGGTGGGATTGTTAGTCTTGAATCAGATTAAAAGGGCTCACTTGAAGAGTTTGGAGGTAGTGTGTTGAAGATGGGGGGAGAAGTCTAGCGATTTAGAAAAAGAGATACCAAGGTGCTTGGCCGAGTCAATTAATTCAATATTAAGGGGACAACTTGTATCTGGAAGAGAACAGAATGTGTCAGAGGTAAGTTTCATCAAACGAATCTTATTGGGGTTCTATTTAAGACCGATTATGCTAAGCTGCTAGTGTAACGAAGATAACTGCTGACTGATAAGAGGTAGGGAGGAGTTGGATGCTGTGGGTTTGCTGAATACAAAAGCCATGTCATCTGCATACTTGAACAGCTTGAATAAGCTGTCTTCAAACTGCACTTGAGCGAGTGTTAGGTTGAATAATATGGGACCAAGAACGGAACCCTGGGAAAATCCAGATCGGTTAAGGTTTGACCTCGAGTGACTATTTCCGACATTTACATTTGTGTAACGGTGTTGGATATACTAATTTATAGGATTGAGGACTTTGCTGCAAATACCACTCCTTAGCAGGGCGGATTCAATTGCCGAGAACGACAGAGAATCAATGGCCTTGGAAACATCTAGAAAAAGAAGAGTGCATTCATGACCTATAGAGAGGAGCGGCCATTCACGAAGCCATGTTGATCGTCGAGGAGGCAGAAGTTATCTCGAGACTTAATGAAAGGATAGATTAAGTTATATAAGACCCTGTCGAAGATTTTAGTAAAAGAAGATAAAAATAGGATGGAGATCTTTGAATGAAGAGATTGACGATGTACCATTTTTGGGATAAGAGAGATCGTCGAATTAAGCCATTCTGGGGGAAGATAGGTAGTTTCAAGGCATCGGTTGAAAATATTGGCGAGCAAAGAGAAGAGATTCCAGCCAAGAAATGCAATCATCCTGACAGAGATACCGTACTGATCAAATTTGTGTTTAGATTTTATGTCTTTGATATCTTGAACGACGGAGGCTGGCGAAATAATGAAACAACGTAGGTTCTCAGCGTGTCCGTTGTCAAGCATCTCAGCAGGTGGAGTGGGAATGGATTAGGAGTCTAGAAGATAGTTCAGCTGCAAAACTGGAGTCGTCTGATCGAGAGAAGTTTATGTATGAGGTATTGGACTTTTGTAGTAATTGATGTTTGATGACTGCGAACGTTTTCCGATAGTTGGGCGCTGTGCGGATGCGTCTCTTGATGTGTAGCTCTTGTTTGTTTTTTACCTGTCTAATGTGCACCTCGATACGTCGAAGAGCAAGAGCGCGAGCAAATTTTGTTGTGCGTAATCTAGAAATGCGTGCAAGGTTGTCGCGTGCTTTAAACAAGGCGTTCAACTTGTTCATCGCGTGATTTTGGTTGAATAGAGGTGGCAGAAGTAAAGTGGCATGATAAGATGTTATGGACATCGGAAAAACATGAGGAGAGGTTGTCTGGGAGAATTAGATCACTCCAATTAACTGCGTCATAGAGTCGACTAAACTCTTCCCAATTGGTAAATTGCCTAAAAGTCTGATTGCTCTCTTAACGGATAGAGGATAAAAGAGAAATAAGAAAAGATACTAAAGAAAATTACTGAAGCAAGATATTAAAGCAAATTGTGAATGCTCACCATCTCACTGATTGCCGTAGTATATCTTTATGAAATTGAAGAAATTAAAGACAGAGAACCGAATTAATTAACTTTGAGAACCTTTCTGGTGTAACGGATTGGATTAATTTGTCGACATATTGCCAAAATTTAATTCAAATTTTAATACGCTGAGCCAATGCAAACGCGCAAAATTGCCGCTGATCAATTGCGTACGACTGTGCATCTATATAAACACGATGCAATTACAACGCAACGCACTTTCTGCCCTGTTCTTAACGTGCGATTACCATAACTTTCTCCTTTTGACTGTCTACCTACGCCGACTGGTGGACTTGCGTTTATCACGCATAGTTTTCATCCACGCCAATTTTCTTGTTCCTGCACAATTAGTCATACGTAAACAATCATCTATTAATGGTATTTCTACGTTTGCCAGCCAACACGGTTTTGCCGCAGATCTTCAACTAGACAATTCAAAGCCTTCGAACAGCAATTCATATACCCAACTTCAACATTGCTAATTATTCCGGTGCATCTAGGCATGGAATATCAGCTAACGAACCGGATAACAGAACAAATATCTAGAAGGACCTTCATAAACTTTCCGGCATTTTCAGGTGAACGCTTTTCTGTCCCTGTTAAAGGCCACCCACCAAAACTGCTTTCTCTGAATCCGACTTTTTTCTTAGTAATGTCGCATGGCACTTACTTTCAGCCGGGGCGTTTACATTGATATAAAAAATTTAATAACTATTTAAGGGCAATTCAAATTTTATTCTTAGGGTTTTTTTGTTAAAATCAAAAATCAGAAAGACATTTCGCTGTGCTACTCAACTTCCGACCTAACAAAATGTGACTGTTAAATTCAAGAAAGACAAATCAAAAACTTTGACAACTTCAAAAAATATTACGTTTTAAAAAAAATTACCAGTGGTAACTTCAAATATCAAGAAATAAATATAGACTAATTATTTATTGGGAGTTTGTGACTTTCATTCACATCCTCATGTATAAACTAAGTTATCATTCTTAGGTTTTTAAACGGAACTTCAGGAACGTGTTTCCTATATCATGCTAGTACTTGGCTGGTATATTTTCATCTGTTGAATTCCTTAATAGGTAAACTAATGAAAGGTTATGTATGAATTCAATTATATTGATATCTTGATATTTTTCCTTACAGTGTTACTTTGCGTGTTCCCATGTAAGATGGTAACAACACAAAAATTCAAAGATAGACAATGTGGTATGCTGAGGTGACGAACAATGCCAATCAAATATTTAAGACCAATAATGTTGAGGTTTCTGCAAGGGCGGCGTGAAGTAGAACAAAAACCATCTTGACGAAGAAAAACTGAAAAAGCAAAGCCTTGTGTTATGAGACAAGTCTATCATGTCTACTTTCCGTGTTTACTGGTTTATCTGGCAACTTCTATTTAGTTGGTTTGTATATGTTTAAGCTTTTCTATGGCATTTTTACTAATGTACACTGGTGTCGTTCAGAAAAGACAGTAACTAATGGATGCCATATGAGCTCCACCTAAAGGAAAAATTGACTAACCAAATTACATTAGTTAGTATATAACTGAAAATTGTGTGTAGTGTAGTGTGCGGCAGGATAGCTCAGTGGTTAGAGCACCAGATTCCGAAGCAGACGTGCCCAGGTTCGTATCCTGTCCGCGGCAAATTCTGGCCAGTACTTGATGAGTTCCCAATAAGGACGAAACCGGTCTACTGGATGAATTGCCTTTTCTACACTATACAATTCTTAGTTTATACTGACATATGTAAGTAATTAATGGGTCAGGTGTTTATATCAAGACCGCAACCTTGATTATAATAATTGTTATCACCACCCGCGCAACCAATGTTCGTTTAATTATATAAATGTTCATTTCAATACCATTTCCCCATGTAATGTGGTGTCTGTTCAGTAATGACAGATTGGGCATGGTTAGTTGGAACTTTGTGTCTAAATGGATGCCATATGAGCTCCACCTAAAGGAAAAATTGACTAACCAAGTTACATTAGTTAGTATATAACTTAAAATTGTGTGTAGTGTAGTGTGCGGCAGGATAGCTCAGTGGTTAGAGCACCAGATTCCGAAGCAGACGTGCCCAGGTTCGTATCCCGTCCGCGGCAAATTCTGGCCAGTACTTGATGAGTTCCCAATAAGGACGAAACCGGTCTACTGGATGAATTGCCTTTTCTACACTATACAATTCTTAGTTTATACTGACATATGTAAGTAATTAATGGGTCAGGTGTTTATATCAAGACCGCAACCTTGATTATAATAATTGTTATCACCACCCGCGCAACCAATGGTTCGTTTAATTATATAAATGTTCATTTCAATACCATTTCCCATGTAATGTGGTGTCTGTTCAGTAATGACAGATTGGGCATGGTTAGTTGGAACTTTGGGTCTAAATGGATGCCATATGAGCTCCACCTAAAGGAAAATTGACTAACCAAGTTACATTAGTTAGTATATAACTGAAAATTATGTGTAGTGCAGAGTGCGGCAGGATAGCTCAGTGGTTAGAGCACCAGATTCCGAAGCAGACGTGCCCAGGTTCGTATCCTGTCCGCGGCAAATTCTGGCCAGTACTTGATGAGTTCCCAATAAGGACGAAACCGGTCTACTGGATGAATTGCCTTTTCTACACTATACAATTCTTAGTTTATACTGACATATGTAAGTAATTAATGGGTCACGTGTTTATATCAAGACCGCAACCTTGATTATAATAATTGTTATCACCACCCGCGCAACCAATGTTCGTTTAATTATAGTAACTAATGCAATCTGAATATTACTTTATCATAAAAAATGTTTCCTAAAAGTTGAAAGAATTATAAATGTTTTCATGAACACCAGGCTTAAAGCCGAAAGTTCGAATATATCTATCGAACACCGTAATCTATGCTAACATATAATTTCCCCAGAAGTACAGCAAGAAAGTCAAAACACTTTCCATAGATATCGTATTTAATATCTTACTTACAATTTAAAACATACTAGTTAATTTTCTTGCACAATATGCCAATCAAATCATTAGCACGACCTAGTACATTCGTATAAAACTAAAATTCATTTATTTTAATTATATAATTCAATGGCAAAAAATAAAATTTGACTGAGAGTTAATATCCTTTGAATGCCCTTGTTGGTGTTCCAATATTAATATCTTCACTATTTAATAATCCAGTTCAATTTAATTCGGTTAGGTTAGACAAAATATCGATTAAGGTCCAGTTAATATTTTATTCTTTAAACATATTGTAGTGGCTCAAGAACAATTCGCCGACATATTGCTTAAATAAACTTCAAATTTAATTTACGCGGCACCAATTGAAACAAGCGAAATTTTCCGTTAACCAATAGCTGTTGTGCACTGCGTGTGCGTGCTGTCTCCTGTCATACTGACTTTTCACTTACGCTGATTTCTGGACTTGCTTCACACGCAGAGTCAATTTAATTCACGCCAATCCTGTCGCTGCACAACTAATGAGACGGAGCAACATCTACTTATTGGACCTTCTCGTGTGCCAGTCACCACAGTGTTGTCGCAGATCTTCAAGGAGACAATTGTCAGTTTTCACACAATCTCTCGCTGCTGTTGTCAACGCCACAACAGGAGGAACACCAGCCAGTCAACCAGAGCCAGTCTCAAGTGTCTAGAAGTATTTCTAGAAACAGCTATACTAACTAACTTTCTCGGCATTTGCCAGAGAACGCAATTCCGGCCTAATAAGTGCCCCCAACATTAGTTATTCTCAGCCATCTTGGCACGGAACTGACTTTGTGACGGAGCGTTTTACAATATAATTCATGATACGGTTATTAAAGTATATAAGAAGCCTGATTCAGAAAATAATTTTAATTATCACATGAAATATTTTAAATTTAAAACTGTTGACACATTAAATTAAATTTGTTGCTTTGTTTGTGAATGCGTTTGTAAACAACAACAAATTTTAATTGCATTTCTTAACTTTTTCTTTCGTTCTCGATCGAACGTACACGTAATAGTCTCTTCGAAATTCTTGCGTGACCTATTGACATCTTTTGAACAAAAAATGTATAAAATGGATTATTCAAAATAAAGTACTTATTAATTGACTTTAATCAAGTTAGTTATCAGGAAAATTTGGGGAGAACACTCCTACTGTTTTATCAAATATATCAGCCATATATGTGCAAACAGAGTGTAATAAATTATGTGTAAATTTTTATTTAAAATAGGAAACGGGTCTATATTAAAATTTTAAAAAGTTTGGATAATACGTTTTGCCATAAAACAGATTCTTGAAAACTGATCTTAAGAAAAGCCAATACCTTTTACGGAAAACCAAGAATTGCCGAAATCATGAGTTTTACTTCATTCATCGGCGATAAAATATTTATTTCACTAATTTTTTTTACCAAGGGTGATATGTTTGAGTTGAGCCGAAAGTGCCAAACTTTAGAGTATTTAATCATAATTTTAAAATACATCAATGAATGTCGAAAACAGAGCTGATTGCAAAATATTTTGGACAATTAAATGCTAACGAAACAAAGACCAACACTTCCATTAAAATTTTTAACATAAATGTAAAAGGGCGATTAAGATGTTTACAGCAAACATTTTAATTATTTTATTCATTTAACGAAAAAGGAAGCTAGTTCCTGATAGCACTGAAATTTCTAGGTTCATATCAATTGAAAAATAAAGATATATTTCATACAAAAATAAATAAAGCAGTAAGTAGTTGTCTGGCGTCATATTTTATACGATATGGTGATCAAGTGAGGTTCAGCGATTTAAAGTAGACAATACTATCGAACTTTAACAGAAAATTCGGTTTGCTTTTCGAAAACTAAAACTAATTTCATTCGTTTTTTATTTAGAGATAAAAATTATTTTAAATAGAAAGTTATATTGGATTTAGAAACAATCTTAAAATATATCAAAAATTATTCCAATTAAAATGTAAGGCCCATATAACTCGGTACAAAACCGACTCAACATAGATAGTATTAATTTTAGAATAGCTTATTAGGAAAAATTGTACTGATAATTTTAATAATATGTCACGAATATTATTCAATTATATAAACAAATAAAAAAACTCCATTAATTTGGAAGATGAGTAATAAATATAGCTAAAATTTCATAATATATATTTTCAAAATATTTAATCAAACTTTGTTTAAAACTATTAAATGTAAGTACAATTTTGAGACATAAAATTATTATCAAAATTAATATTATTCAATCGTTATCGAATTCCTATGTTTACATTTCAATAACTCCAATTACTAATTCTTAAAATTAAGTACAATTAATATAACGTCTTTTTTTTGTTTTTAAGGTCTGTTATGACTTAGAATTATTTCTCAGGCCTAGTATAGCTAGGTTTATTCTCTGATAATAATTTTCTATTCAAATATGTTATGTGATAGTTTAAGCTAATTAGAATCAACTGAAATTACTTTTTAAACCTTCTGCATATGAAAAATTCTACCCAATTACGAAATTCCTCCAAACATACGGAAATTTAATTTTAGACAGTGTTACCGATGAGTGGATCCCTGCAAAATGCATATTTTCAGCTGCTTCATATCAGATTTCCTACTTTCATACGAAATGTCAATCAATTATTTCAAAAGTAATGATCTTGAAATCATAACAGAAATTAATTCAAATGAAATATGCATATTGCTTTATTGACTGAATTTTAAATAATAGTATCAGATTCGTTTTAGGTACCAAAAATATTACAAAAACTTCGATAATAGTAAATTGTAGGTAAGAATGAACTCAAATGCTGTAGAAGTAAGTATCGAGAAACTTTAAAAGAGAAGTAATCATACAAATTGGTATTTACTCATTATTTCAACTAGTTTTCAAAAACAAAATTGAATATAAATGACGATTTCCATAATGCAATTTGCCATTTTAATCTCACCTAAAATTTTGTTTTTAAATAAATATATTATAGGGGTATTTTTGCGGGGTAGCTATCTAGTTCGTGATGTTTTACCTTTCCTACATAGACCTGGTAACTGCTGTTGAGATCCGTGCTTATGGTCAGTCCCCGACCTTTTTCCGATGGGTGATGTGAGAAGGCAAAGTCGAATTATCATATGTCTATTGTACATAATGTTGCAAACAAAAAATTAACAGTTAGTCCAAATTGACCGTGCTCTAGACGGCAACAAAACGAAATATTGTCAACAAAATTGAATGTCTTATACACAAGTAATTTATATATTTGTCGGGTGGAACGCAACGACCGAAGAGAGCGTGCTTGTGGTTTTCAACATTTTTCTATAATTTCGAAGGATAATGGGTTTTATTTGTTTTTATTTCTAGACTTTCGGGATTTCTTTGTCTGATTTCATTCTAGGACCACCAGGAATCAATCCCACACATTTTTTTAATTTACTCAGTTATCAAGGATCTATTCCTAGCTCACCTGATTTTCCTGGTTATTTCTTTTATTTCTGTATTTTTAATACCTAATTTTCTGCTCAGCAATACTATACTTTACCGTAATCAATATTAATTCTACTCTTCTATCTAACTTCATCATGAACCAACTTTCGTCGCCAGCCTCCATTTCTCCGTTCCTCACCCAAAAGATTATCTCCAATATTTCTGATCTCCAACAGCAAATGGCGGATATCACAGGATTACTTGGAGCACTGACTGGCAACCTTTCAGTATCCTCTGTTCAGCCCCATTTATTGCGTCAAGTGGATGCGTTTCTGAATGGGGTAGCCAGGGAGGTTGCCCTGCGAAACCACAACAAGCGAAACCTCTTTCTTTGGTCTCCGCACTCCCCACTCTCAAAGGACGATCTGGCCTCAGATCTCATCAGTCAAATAGGGGACAACTTTAGCCACCTTAAAGAGATCTCCTCGGGAAAGGGTCAAGCCTTTATTCTCTCCTCGCATAAAAGACTGTCTGACGATGAGGTTCGTCATCTCAAACTACACTCGCCCATCTTAACATCCGGGAAAGTCAAACTAAAACGAGACTACACGCTGCTACAGAGGACTTTAGAGAAAGCCCAAACCCATAAACCGGACACACCCCCCTCCTCCAGCTCATCACGCCTTTCCGGGCTGGAGCAACCCAAAGAAAAGCCGCTCAATTCACGGCGGAACCCTTGGCGATGCACCTTCCTCCAGTCCACCCCTACTGATACCTTCCCGATTTGAAGGCCTTCCTCTCACTTTTAGCCCTTACTTCGCAACCTGTCCCCCCACTCTATCTCAAGCTTTACCACGTCGTCGTGGCCGACCACGCCGCGCTATGCCTCCTAATAACACACCTTCTCCCCCAAGCTCGTCCGCCAGGTCCACATCCCCTCGACAAGTTACCTTTGTGACAGATGCTATGACCCAGAAACCGAAAAAAAGTAAGTCTACTAAGGCCAAGCAAAACTTCGACCCAGCCCCATCAACTTCGTCTCCCCCTACTGAATCCATCATCGACCCCACCCTGGACTGTTGCGTCCCAGCTCCTGATCTTTCTCTGTCCCTGCTCGCCCCCTCAACGCAGCTTCCGAGTGCCCCCTCGAGCCCAGATATCTCGCCCCCCTTTTGCTTTCAAACCCTACAACTGCCTCACCCACCTGATAAACGCGGGACAACAGAAATCCAAATCGACGCTGACCACTCTATCCTTGTCAACGAGCGGTCTGTCACTCTCATCAGCCCTAGATCTCGCCCCGCCCGCCAGCGGAAAGCATCCGCACGCTTCTCCTCCCCGATCTAACCATCCCTCTCTCAAAGCACTCTCAGCAATCCTCATCATCTGCAGGTCACTTACGCCTAAAATTAATCAACTATGAGCTTTTCTGTCCTCTAACGAGATTGACATATGCGTTCTTGTTGAGACTTGGCTGTCCCCTTCCATCCACTGTGATGATCTTTTCCTCATTCATGGACACACGTTCCTTCGTAGCGACAGAACTGTCGGTCGTGGGGGCGGACTAGCTGCCTATGTCCGATCTCTTCTTATGCCCAAACGCTTGTCGACATTGAACTCTCAAGGATTGGAATTTTTCTCGTTTCAGCTAAAAATCCTTAACCAACGCATATCTACCTGTGTTGTCTACAGACCCCCTAATATCTCACTCATCGACGACACCCGTGGGGCCCAACTTCTATCTACTTTTTTCTCTTTACACTCCGATCGGTACGTCGTTGTGGGTGATCTCAACCTCCCCATAGCTAACTGGCATAATCTAGCTTCGGAAAGTCACCCACTGCTTCGACTCTTCGCGGACAACCTGTTACACCAATTCGTGCATTTTCCTACCCGAGGGAACATCCAACTGGATTGTGTACTCTCCAACAACGAGGTGACCAATGTTCACTCTTAGCTCTCTTATACTTCACCCCTAGAGAAGACACCCAATCGTTCAGGCGATTCACTAACTGGGAAGAGTTCCGCCGACTCTGTGACGCTGTTAACTGGAGGGACGTCTTTTTCCCAAACAATCTCTCCTCATGCTTTTCCGAAGTCCATAACATCCTATCCTCCCACTTTAACTGCGCCACCTCTATTCGACACGTACACTCGACGAATAAGTTGAACGCTCTGTTTAAAGCACGTGACAACCTCGCACGCAACACTCGTCTACGCACATCGTCACTGCGCCCTCGCACTGAGACGCATCGATGGGCACATTAAACAGGCTATCAACAAACAAGCGCTCCACATTGAAAGACGCATCCGCTCAGCTCCTAACCCCCGGGCTAAGTTCGCTATCATCAAACACCAATTGCTGCAAAAGACCAAAACCTCGTATATCAACTTCTCTCAGTCAGACGACCCCTGCTTCGCCAACGATTATCTGACTCACCTTCTCGACTCCTTTTCCACTCCCACTCCGCCTGTTGAGATGTTAGACAACGGAGACACCGAGAACCTACGCTGGTTTCATGTCTCTCCGGCTTCCGTCGCCCAACCAATTAAAAACATTATATCTAAACACCAATTTGATCAATATGGTGTCTCGGTCAGTATGATTGCCCTTCTAGGCTGGAACGTCTTCTCTCTGATTGCAGATGTTATTAATCATTGTCTCGAAACCCCGGACTGGCTCAATTCGACGATCTCTCCTATCCCTAAAAATGGCACTTCTTCGATCTCATCATTTAAAGATCTCCGCCCCATTACCATCGTCCCTTCTTTCACCAAAATCTTCGACAGGATCTTATACAACCTAATCTACCCCTCCATTAGGTCTCATGTAAACTTCTATCTCTTCGATGATCAACATGGCTTTCTGAATGGCCGCTCCTCTTCCACTAACTTAGTTAGTGTTCTCGATCATTGCTACTCCTCCTTCTCTAAAGGGCTTCAGTGCACTCTCCTATTCCTGGATATTTCCAAGACTTTTGACTCGTTGTCATTTTCAGCAATCGAATCCGCCTTACTGAGAAGCGGTATCTGCGGCAATGTACTCAATCTTATTAGTTACTATCTCCGAAACCGATATGCGACAGTAAAAGTTGGCAGTAGTCACTTGAGGCCAGCCCATATCCGATCCGGTGTTCACCAGAGCTCCGTACTTGGTCCCAGTCTCTTCAACCTTACGCTCGCGCACATACAGGTTGATGACAACCTTTTCAAACTGTTCAAATATGCGGATGACATGGTTATCGTATTCAGCAACTCCGAAACATCCAACCCCTCCTTATCCCTTATATCTAAGCTCCTATCCTCGCTCCACTCGCAGCTCAGCAGAATCGGCCTCAAACCAAATCCCACCAAAACTCGCATAATGAAACTCTCCTCTGATCCATTCTGCTCTATCCCGGTTGCCAACTACCCCCTTGATATAGAAATAATAGATTCGGCCAAACATCTTGGCATTCACTTCTCAAAATCCTTAGACTTCTTCCTACACCTTACACACACTACCTCCAAACTCTTTAAATGGGCCCGTCTGATCTGTTTTAAGACTAACAATCCCACTCTCCAACTCACGTTATTCAAGGTCTACGTTCTGCCCCTCATTTCCTACGCCAGCGAATTCTACTGTCCTCTAACCCTCGCCTCCTCCTACACAAATTTCTTTGTGATACGACCGATTGGAAACGAAACTGGTTCCTTCTCAATCCATAACATATACTTCACCACAGGCTATCCTCTTAACTAACTTCGTCGGGTTAAATCCATCAGGCAGCCATCTTCCACTCTACCTCTCTTGTCTTATTCTTTTCTTCTAGATTCACTAATACCACCTCTCAGCCCATTCCTAACCCTGTTATATCCACGTTGCGGATACTCTACTACGTTTTGCTCATCCAACTCTTTTCTTTCTTTCTTGTTTCAGCGGAGGACCGGAAACCCAACAGCCCTACCGATCCACCAACGGTTCGCTTCGGACTTCGACTCTCCCTGGTCTTATTTTAATCTTGATCACGTTCTAAAGATGCCTGCGATCCTGCATGACTCGCTCGCCTCAATCCTGCCGACTCCATCAATTCATTCGTCACGACAATGGACTTCAACGGTCGACGTCTACCTCCGGGCCGCCATCTTTTCATCTTCATCTTCGTTTTCGATCTCACATTCAGCTTGAAGATCTGATACTTCACGGACTATCTCCAATTGATCTTGTCTAGTCAAATGGAATTTCGCTTATATTTATTTTTCACCAGATTGAACTATCTTGATGTTAATGATAACTTTTCCCCTCCCCAACCCCTCTCCCTGCTATTAAATACTTTGCTAGTCACAATTCCACTCACCTCCACATATCCTACCCTTGATTTGCTATTTCAATGGTTGGGCCAGTTGGCCTTTGATGCCAAATAAATGTATTATTATTATTATTATTAATTATCAATTCACAGTTAAACAAAACAGTTCGTGCTCTAGATGGCCACAAAACGATATATTGTCAACACAAGTAATAATCAATTCACAAACATCTGAATTGTGATGAATACGTGTAAATGATTGAAAATATGTGATGATATAAATAAATTCACTGGTAAATATTGTCACTGATAAAAATAGTCTTGGAAAAAACATCACAAATAATTAATCCACTGTTTGCTATGGTTTTAACTTATTTAATTATGATAATCCATTGGACTATTGAATTTGTGAATGTGATTGAGGAACATCTGATGTCCTGATGCATGAAATCATATCTGAATGTAAAGAAAAAATTTCGAACAACTTATGCACTATAATCCACCGCATTTTCCCTGCGTATTGCGCGCGGGTGTGTATATTTATTAAGCAAAACCATATTAATTAAAATTAAAACTGCTTGAAACTAACAGAGATTGTTTCTAAAATCACAGATAAGAGAAATATTGTGTAAAAACAGAGTTAGATTATTTGATATTAAGGAGCACTATATTTGTCAAAATTGAACAGCGTTGGGTTGTAACGCGGAGCCGCGTGTTAAAATATCACATTTGAAAAGAATAGAGTAGACCAACAACATAAAAATAAACATCGAATAATTTACATTTTTATGAAATGTATTTACGGACATTGTTGTGTGTTGTCTAATATTTGAGGTAAGAAATCCTTTGATCCGATTATAATACTTACAAAATTAGTTTACCAAACAATGTTCAAAGTTAAATTATTGACATTACTGGATTATTATCTCTTAGTATTAATAAAGAGTTTTAACAAATTTATCTAAAATAATCGTTCAGAGGTTTCTAAAATAATCAATGATTAAATTCATGTTTTGGAAATAAAGTATTTTCATATCAATCGCGGATCGACTTTGAGAATATTTTTGATATCTTTAAAGACAAAATCTAGATTATATTTTAATGCTATTTTATTTACAAAATAATGTTGTTTTTTTGTATCTCAATTGATATATTCTTTTGTTTAGCTACATGTTGATGACACGAATAAAATAAAATCTTATTATAATTTATTTATATGATATATTGTAGGAGGTTTGTCGCTAATGTAAGAGGTTTTGTGCGTAGTACCCTAATTGGTATGCTATACCATTCTTACATATGCCTGGTAGCTGTTGTAGGGATCCGTGCTTATGATTAGTCCCCGACCTTTTTCCGATGGGTGATGTGAGAAGGCTAAGTCGAATCATCCTACGTATATTGTACACAATGTTGAAAAGAAAAAAAATCACAGTTAGTCCAAATTGACTGTGCTCTAGACGGCAACAAAACGAAATATTTTCAACAAAATTGAATGTCTTATACACAATTAATTATCATTTCACAGTTAAATAAACGTCTGAATCGTGATGAACACATGTAAATGATTGAAATTATATGATGATAAAAATAAAGTCACTGAAAAATATTGTCACTAATAATTGATGGATAAAAATCGTGTGAAAACAGTCTTGCAAAACCATCACAAATAATTAATCCACTGTTTGCTAGGTTTTTAAATTATTTAATTATAATAATCTATTGAACTCTGAAATTCTGATACGTAGAATCATATACAAACAGTAAATCACTTGTATAAACTGAGAATAATTTAAAGAAAATAGTAATTCCACTATGGCACTATAATCCACCGCATGCTCCTTGCATATTGCGCGCGGATGTCTATATTTATTGAACAAAACCCTACTAATTTCAATTAAAATTGCAGTTCAAGAAATCTCAACTAAAACTGCTTGAATCTAACAGAGCTTGTTTCTAAAATAAAAGTTAAGATAAATATTCTGTAAAAACCGAATTAGTTTATTTGACCTTAAAGAGTACTATATTTGTCAAAATTGAACGCCGTCAGGTTGTAACGCGGAGCCGCGTATTACAATATAATATGAAATTTCATATAATCTTCACATCTTATTCAGGCATTGTCTAATTCATTACTTCAGTATAATTGTTTGTCAATAATCTCATATTCGCGTTTTCATCGTTTATTTTATATTTGACAATTCTAGTGTAACGACACAAATCAATCGGTGACATATTGCGTAAATAAAATTCAAATCTATTTACGTTGCACCAATGAGAAAAAAGCAAATTGCCGTTTAACCACGTTAAACGACGTTTAACCAATAGTATGCAAGCACACATTGCATGCTATTTAAGCACGGTAATTTACCATGCAAGTCAGTTGTGGCATTTGCATTCTACCTGCTTCGCGTATTTGCTCGATCGGCTGTCAGCGCATATTGCACTTTACCGGTTGTCAATCCCTACTCGTCTTGATGCGAGATACCAGAGAGACGAGCCAATTGAGTGCAGGACCTGCATGACACCATACACAACGCGATCACAGCTCAACCACGGGAGCCAAAACTCAACCAGAGTCCACCCAAGGCTCTAGGACATCTTCACTTCGGAAGACTTCAAGCGAACGTATTACCTGGCCCTCTTAAGGGCCCCCATATCAGCAACTAATCTCTATTCAGAGCACCTTAACCGAGTTTGTAACGTCGTACGGCATTTACTTGAAGCCGGGGCGTTTACAAAATTGGCGACCGCGCCAGGATAGTGATTATTGTTCTGATTTTTTTGGTATAAATAAAATTGACTTCCTTTTTCATTTATTTGGGATAAATCGTGGTCATCTGTTGAATTTTTTGGGTATATATATATATATATTCGTGGTGTGTATTGGAGGATATAATAATAGATTGACATTTGTGTTTTCTTTACCGTGATTGTGCAAATCTATTTGGGATAAATCGACTAACATTCGCGTTTTCTTTACACCCTGATCCTGGCTTTTCTAAAATTTTGTTGGGTATATATTCGTGAATTTGTGG
Source organism: Eudiplozoon nipponicum (assembly GCA_029291075.1). Classification (NCBI taxonomy): domain Eukaryota; kingdom Metazoa; phylum Platyhelminthes; class Monogenea; order Mazocraeidea; family Diplozoidae; genus Eudiplozoon; species Eudiplozoon nipponicum. Next base: position 92,140 of record JAQBSW010002300.1, read on the forward strand.
TGTGAGCATTCAAAGGCTAACGAGGCCTCTGTTCGTCTTCCCTAAAGGAAAATTTCAAATTTTGGAAGCAGTGTGTTATTCTTGCTGTTGAAAATAATAATTCATTGGCACTAAAGGCCAACGGGGCCTCTGTTCGTCTTCCCTACAGGACAATTTCAATTTTTGGAAGGAGTGACGCTGTTCTGTGTTGAAATAATAATACATTGTCATCAAAGGCCATCGGGGCCTCTGTTCGTTTTTTCCTTTTGTACTGGACAATATCAAGCAACAGTGGAAGCTGTTTGTGGGTAAGCGTTTCGTTATATATTTATACATTTATATATACATTTTCATATTGCTTATAAATTTATGCTTTTAAGATCCCGTAAGATTGTTAAAATGTCAGGTCCAATTTTAGATATTGATGTTCCTGTTTGGGATGGAGATAGTGAGCTATTCTTTATGCGCGTAGACTCCGCTTTCTCCCCGTTTCCTGATTATGACAGTCATCAAAAACTGTCAAAGGTTTTTGCTAAACTACCTTCTGAATTGCAGCGACGGATTTATCCTAAGCTTGAGGCCATTAGGAAGCTACCTAATCCCATTTTTGGCCTACAAAACGAGGTAGAATCCTTGCTTGGACCCACTGAAACTGAGCAGATAATAAACAAATATGCGCAGTTAGATATGCCAAATCTTGGCCCCATAGAAATACTGAGGGAATTACGGAAACGTTGGTATAAAACCAACATTTCTGACCATGAGGCTAAGGTTGTTTTTATTAACAATCTTCCCCAAACATTAAAACTCTTTGCCAGACAGCTCCCCAACACTCTCTCTATAGATGACTTATCTGAGAGATGTGAGTTAGAATATAGGGTTTTGGAACCCAAAGTGAATCCATCATCCTTTTCTTCACCCCCGCAAGATGATAGAATCTCCTCCTTAGAGAGAACAGTGGCGAACATGGCCAAAGTTCTAGAAGGATTGGCCATTACCAAATCGGAGATAAATCATGTGAATGCTCGACCAAAATTCGTTTCCAAGTCAAATTATAATGGTAGGCGGCGATCGAGATCTCCGCAATCATTTAATAAATATGCCCCAAAGAACTGGTGTTATAACCACCAGAAGTTTTTTATGCTTGCCAAGTTTGTCTTTGTCGTTCCGAAGAATTTCCGAATGAGTGCCAATTTCCACAGCTGACGGAGAGGACAACAGACCGCAGGCACAAGGGTGCATCAGTATCGGGAAACGTCTGGCGCAGGAAGTAGAAGACCGTACTTTCTGCACATCAACAGCATCAACGGCGCGACAGGGAAGAAGCCAACTACAATCCGACATCCCTGTCGACTCTTTTCGTCCACGACGAATTTTTCACATAGAGAACCGAACAGACAATGCCGGTTGCAATCACCAGCCTACTTGTTTGCATGACCCGGCCAAACAGCCAAACGAACTTCTGCACCTTCTTGATTTCAAAACTGGCGAAGAGTACATCGTAGACACAGGTGCGGCAGTCTCAGTTCTCAAAGGTGATTCAATGGCCGAGATGTCGCTAGGCGTTCTTCTCGCAACAGCTACAGGCGAGCCCATACCAACTTATGGCTGCCAATACCGCACACTCAACATAGGTCTACGACGTGAATTTTCCCACAACTTCATCATTGCCAAGGTCTCACATAATATAATAGGCCTTGATTTCCTTCTAAAATTTCGGCTCATTGTTGATCTTGCCAATCAAAAGATCATCGACCCCTCCACCGGACTTGAACAAAGCTTTTGGACACTTGCCTCCGAGCGTTTGGAGTTACAGGTCATTCAGCCAACCCCAGTGCATCATTCAGCAGAGATATCAGCAGCTCTTCGAAAATACAAATCGCTTTTCGATCTTAACAAATCCGATCTGCGAGTCTCCAACACGATGCATCATATCGTCACAGAAGGACAACCTATTGCACTCAAGAAGCGACCACTGGCTCCTGCTAAGCTGAAAGCTGCCCAAGAAGAATTCTCAAGGCTTTTGGAAGAGGGAATCATCAGACCATCGAAAAGTTCATGGGCGTCACCACTGCACTTAGTCTCAAAATCAAACGGATCGTACAGAGCCTGTGGAGACTACCGTAAGCTAAATTCAGTGACAAAATCTGATGCATATCCTATTCCAAATATCAACACGTTACTTGAAAAACTCAACGGCAGCAATTTCTTCTCAGTGATTGACCTCAGACAAGCGTACCATCACATACCGGTAGCACCAGAGGATATCGAGAAAACTGCAGTCATCACTCCATTTGGCCTTTTTGAATATCTTTACATGCCTTTTGGACTTAAGTGTGCTACTCAGACATTTCAAAGATTCATAGACAACATACTTCGCGACGACTCTGCTTATTGTATGTCATATCTCGATGACATTATGGTATTCAGTCCAGATCTAGAATCTCATGCGAAACATCTACGAAATGTCCTCTCACGCTTATCCAACCACGGACTCAAGATCAACTGTGACAAGACGCAGATTGCAACTTCATCCGTCGACTTCTTAGGGCATCGTATCACGGCCCAAGGTATTCAACCGTTGCCGTCAAAGACGAATTCAATCAAGAATATCAAGTCACCAAAGACTTTGAGCGATTTGCAGAAAATCCTGGGAGTACTAAACTATTATCGCAAGTTCCTTCCAGGCCTTTCAAAACAACTTTATCCTTTGTGCAGGCACCTGCGGAACCGAAAAGGACTTAGCAAGAATTCCATCATTGCTTGGTCATCCGAAGACGAGGAATTACTTCGACTTGCCATCAACTCGTTAGCAAATGCCACAATGCTAACGCATCCAGATTTCGAAAAGCCATTTCTACTCACGACAGATGCTTCTGAATTCGCTATTGGAGCCACTTTGGAACAAGAGATCGACGGAGTTCGGAAGCCTATCAGTTTCTACTCGCGTACTCTCCAACCAGTAGAAACGAGGTACGACACTTTCGGCCGAGAACTTCTCGCCATCCACGACGCAGTGCGCCATTTTATCAGCATCATTGGCAGTAGCAGATTTGTTGTTTTCACAGATCATGCACCACTAGTTAGCGCACTTCGAAACGCAACTTCATCTATCGCCAAGTACCCTGCCAGAGTGGAAAGACAGCTTTCTCGTCTAAGCGAATGGCAATTTGACGTCTTTCACGTCAAGGGCAAACAGAACTTCATTGCAGATGCCCTGTCTAGGCCAGACGTCTCTCTACAACCACCTTCGCCGTCACCATTCACTGTCAACTCCGTGGCACTCAGTGAACCTGCACTAACGCCAACTCTCCTGCGAACTGAACAACGCGGTGACATTCACATTCAAAGATCAATAGCCCGTCACCCAACCAAGTTCATATGCCGTCTGTGGGAAGGCTTACCAATTGTTTACTTCACGGGTACGCAGCCCAACAAGCCAGTTCTGCCGACCAGCCTTCAGAGAAAGGTTTTCGATTCAATTCACTCAATTTCTCACCCAGGAAGCCAAGCGACTGTCCGACTTCTTACAGATCGTTTCTGGGGTCATAGACTTAGGCAGAATGTTAAACGATGGGTCTCAGAGTGTGCAATTTGTCAGAAAAACAAGATCACACGACACACTCGTTCTAGGTTGCAACATTTTCGGTCTACTTCTCGCCTAGCCATCGTCCACATCGACATAGTTCATCTGACAAAGGTTCAAGGTTTCAGCTACCTTCTAACTATGATCGATAGATTTACACGGTGGCCTGCGGCATTACCTCTTGGCACCATTTCTGCAGACGAAGTAACTAACGGTTTTATCTCTGCATGGATATCCAATTACGGTGTTCCCAATGAGGTCATCACGGACAGAGGCACTTGCTTCTCATCTGATCGTTTCAAAACCACCTTGCGGTACATGGGATGCATCTTACGCCAGACGACTGCCTACCATCCCCAAGCTAATGGCATGGTAGAGAGAATGCATAGGGAACTCAAAGCAGCTTTAGTATCCTCGTCCATTAATGGCAACTGGGTCGATGCACTACCTTTAGTTCTGCTGGCCATGCGTTCTCGTACTCGAGAATCCATTAAAACGTCTGCGTCACAACTCTTGTATGGCATGGATCTACGCCTGCCTAGTCAGCTCCCACGTCTACTACCGGCACAAGATGACCCACAAAACGAAGCTACCCGCCTTCGACTTCATTTCGGTAACATGTCCGAACAGCAGCCGAGACACACGCCTCGTCCAGTCTTCGTTCACCCACAGCTCCACAGCTGCAAGAGAGTACTCGTTCGCAACAATACTGCTGTTGCACCACTACAACCCAAGTATCGCGGTCCTTACCCGATTTTACTAAAACAGCCAAAATACTTCATCATTATGCAAGGCGCTACACCGACATCAGTAAGCATAGACAGGTTAAAACCGTTTATCGAACCACCTGATCCTGAGAGCGTTCAACCTTCTACACACGTCTCAGGCTCCGTCTGCCCACAATCTCAACCTGCTTTGTATAACGCGTAATTAATTTTTTTTTAAACATTAACATTTAACTATAAAATTTTTTTTTAAACTTTACGTTAATTTTTAGTATTTGTCTCACGTGGCATAACCACCTGTTCTTAGCTAACAATTGTGTAGCATTTTTGAACAGTTCTTTGGTATTATGCCACCTCTGAGGCAATGTTCGTATACATTTTTTTATGCAATTACCTTTGATTTTAATGTATATATATTTCACATTATAATGTACTTCTCACACATGACATTACACTGCCCATTTTGGTATGACCAGCTACTTAGTTGCTAACGTTTTCGTGTAGCAACACTAAGTAGTGATCAGCTTCATATCATGGTACAGGCCACTTTCAATGCATATCTCAACTTTATCCATTTCACAAAGACCACTACAAATGCCATGACCACAACGTCGAGCACTTTAGCTCCTTTGGTCGTATACAAACACTGACAACGATCCAACCTGCTTAGGTTTTTTATCTTAAACCTGGCAAATTCAGAGGCGATTTACCTCGAAATCTTCACGCTGCGGCTCCAAAACTTACACTGCTCTATTTTGCCTCACGTGCTATGACCGTCCACTAGAGCTAACAATTTGTGTAGCAATTCCTAGTGGTTACCTGGCATCATATCATTGTTGAAGCAACCAACAAGCATATTTAAGCCCAGCACTTATGGTTCATCATATTTTTCCTTAACTTGGTTCGAACTCTGTCATGCATTTCTTATCTAGCCTCGCAGAGAGGAATATTTTTTCTTTTTTTCAGAGAGGAAAGTGTTGTAACGACACAAATCAATCGGTGACATATTGCGTAAATAAAATTCAAATCTATTTACGTTGCACCAATGAGAAAAAAGCAAATTGCCGTTTAACCACGTTAAACGACGTTTAACCAATAGTATGCAAGCACACATTGCATGCTATTTAAGCACGGTAATTTACCATGCAAGTCAGTTGTGACATTTGCATTCTACCTGCTTCGCGTATTTGCTTGATCGGCTGTCAGCGCATATTGCACTTTACCGGTTGTCAATCCCTACTCGTCTTGATGCGAGATACCAGAGAGACGAGCCAATTGAGTGCAGGACCTGCATGACACCATACACAACGCGATCACAGCTCAACCACGGGAGCCAACATTCAACCAGAGTCCACCCAAGGCTCTAGGACATCTTCACTTCGGAAGACTTCAAGCGAACGTATTACCTGGCCCTCTTAAGGGCCCCCATATCAGCAACTAATCTCTATTCAGAGCACCTTAACCGAGTTTGTAACGTCGTACGGCATTTACTTGAAGCCGGGGCGTTTACAGGGTTGTTTATTATATAAACGGAACCGCTCGCGATACGCATGGAACACGCGGTGGACTATTGTGTCACAGTGGATTTATTTCGCTCAGTTGGATTATTCGCAGTTTACGCGAGGGATTTACTGTTCACATTTAACTATGCCTATCCGAATTTGAGAGAATAATAGATTATTATAATGACATGAGTTAAACACATAGAAAACAGTGAACTAATTATTTGTGAATTTTTGTCATTGAAGTCTTTACACTGATTACACACATTCATTTTCAGTGACAACTTTTAACAGTGACTATGTTCATATCATCATGTATTTTTAATCGGTTGCATATATTCATTTCAATTCAGACATTTGTTAAAGAATAATTGCTTGTGTGCAATTTATGCTACTTTATAAAGAGAGCTCATTTTGATACCGTCTAGTGCATGGACAATTTAGTTTGACTGTGACTGGTGTTTAAGTCTTTCATTTGTGTTAAAATTTAATTTTATTGTCGTCTAGAGCACGGTCAATTTGGACTACTTATGATTTCATATGCGAAACCATTTACAATACATGTATGATCCTTCATATCAGTCTTCTCTCATCACACATCGGGAAAAAAGCCGGGGATTAATCATGTGCACGGATCTCCACAGCCACTACCAAACTTATGTAGGGAATGATAAATCTCGCAAAAGTCACCTAAAATTTAATATGGTTGGCCCTTAATAGGTTCGGTAATGCGTTCTCCGTAAAATACCGAGAATGTCAAGTTTTGTTGCATTGTCTACATGTAATGCTAAACACTTTTTGAATGGTGTGGCTGATTGACTGTTGTTCCTTCGTGTGGATGCATCGGAATAGGTAAAATAAATATTTATAGAGCAAGTCTTTAAAATAATATTTCTCTTTATATATATTAAGTTATTTTGTGCATTTTATTGACCTGTAAGTCAATTCAAAACATGAATACCCTGAATTCTAAGTTAGCTTAGTGTCTATCCGCCGGTCTCACATCCGATGACGTTAGGCTATCCTCTTTGGAGAGATGTGTTTCATATTTGATTAAAACCCTTGAAGAATCGTCATAGATAGGACAAATGCTAATAAAACCACAGATCAACACCGTTTATATCAGTATGATCGACAATCAAGACCATCTCCCCTTCAGTCGACATTCTCTAAGGAATTGATGCTATAATCACTGAAAGTATTTTTATAATTGTCGAAATTGCCTGCATAATTTGGAGAATTTACAAAACGGATGTCAGTTACCTTCCATAGAACACCACAATCAACAACAGAGCACAATATCTGTTTTTTACATACAAATTTCTAAACTTAGTCTCCATATCATGCGGATCGTTCAGAGCCTGTGGAATTTATCGCAAGCTAAGTTCTGTGACCAAATCCGATGCATATCCTATTCCAAATATAGAATAGAATAGAATAGAATATCTTTATTTGGATTCAAACCATACATGTTCCATCAAATAATAAAATTGAAAAATGTACAATATAAACAGATATCACATCACAAAAATATGTGCAATTAGTTGTACTGTACAATTTATCAGCATCAGAAAGTTCGGCTTTTAAGAATGATAGATTCTTCATCAGAAATGGGAAAATTTAAGGTATAATTCGAGAGTAACATTTTGCAAAAAGAAGGGAACCATGACTAATAATAGATTGTATGCATTGTTGATTAACAAGATGATATAATGCATAAAATTTCAGTTTAAATAATACAAAACTTGAAGATAGAATCTCGAGAAGTTATGCTGCTGAAAAACAATTAATCCTGTCTTTTATATAACCATGAGAATGTATTATCATAATCAAAATTAAAAATATCAGCAGGATTGAACACTTTTTCTAGTTAGGTAGATAAAAATTAAAGGACATTTTAGATGGAGGCGTTTCTCTAAGCCCCTTTGGCAATTGATTGTAAATGTTGTAAATTTTTGAAAAAGAGAATAGCTTGCTCGCAACATTCCCCACCAATGGTGGAGATATTGCAAAATGACCAGATCTAGTTCCAATTTCATGACTCTTTCTTATTGGATTCATATAGGCACCAGTCCACTGGTTCGAATGGAAAGCTTTTATACAATAGCACATTCTCCGAAAACATAAAAGATGCAGTGATACAAACTGTAATCTAGTGGCGTATATAGTGCAGGAGATAGGACTAATTTGTTTCACAACTTTTCTTTGTACAGCTTCTATCTCATTGGACAAAACCTTTTTAATGGATTCCAAGCAGCGACAGCATATTCTAGTATCGGTCTAATCCATATTATAAACATTTTAAATTTTATGTCATTCGATAATATATTTCTATTTATTAGTGCCCATCTGTTCTTGGCACTACCTACTATCCTTTAAAATGTGTCTCTCAGCAGAAGCCGTTCAATGAATAGTTATTCATAAATCCTTAATTTCTTGCATAAGTTTAATCTCAAAAACATCATTAATCTCAGCATCATGAAAATAAATATAATTAAATTCTGTTCTGTTGTAGAGGTTAAATTAATTATCGGACAGAAATTAACCTCTCATATAAAAATAAATCAATTTTTATTTTTGGACATTTGATATTATCGCTGGTTTCGTAAAACAATATTGTAATTTTTGAAAAATATTGTAAAATTTTTGAAAGTTCTTTTGTTCATATTGTCGAAGTTTTGGACTTGTGGAAGAAAATGAGAGAGTTTTGATCTGAGTTTCTGAATTGCATAAGCGGGACACTGCGTGGTTCCATCACAGATTACTTTGTGAATAAAAATTTGTAATCTTCTCGTCATTTTGTTGTTTTTAATTATCAGCGAAAAGAACCACAAGTTTGCTTTGGGTAATTTAAGTGAATATTTGTTTCAAGGTCTCAATCATTCCAGTTCAGTAAATTTGTGGACATCAGCGTATCCGGGTAAGCTTACTTAATTAATATAATATATAAATTACAAGTAATTTAATAATATCATGTCTGGTTTATTAAATACTGAGGATACAGAGCAGTTGGCTAGCGGACTTAAGGATTGTAGCTTAAGAGATAGTTCAGAGGAACTTAAATGTTCCAAGATAGATGATCATTCCGCATATATGGATTTTCCGGGCCTGGCATCCAAGAGACCCCCTTATAGTAGTGACCCAAGGGTCTCTACACTGTTACCTATTTTTAAAGCTCTCGTCTTTTTACTGTTTATTCTCAGCCCTAGTGTTAACAAGTATGTACTTAAATCATGCATATCTAGTGTCTTATTATTTTTGGAGAATTCGACATTTTTTGGATCAATTGGAAAGATTATTTTCAAATCATCAGCGAATTTGCAAACTCGACCGTTAGGGATCTTAGTTTCCAAATTTGCAAATACAATTTTAAATAAAATTGGCCCCAAACTTGATCCCTGTGGAACTCCACTTGTTACCCTTTTCGATTTAGACATCAAATCGTTCACTTGAATACTCATTCTTCGATTATATAAATAGTATCTAAGTAATCTAAAACTATTCGAATCAATATTCAATAAATTAATCGCATTCAAAATAGCATCAAAAGATATAGAGTCAAAATCTTTTGAGATATCTATAAATACAATTAATGCATCTAACTTTTTCTCATCTAATGTAATTACATGTTTCCACATATATAGAATATAGAATATAGAATATCTTTATTTGGATTCAAACCACACATATTCCATCAAATAATAAAATTGGAAATTGTACAATATATATTAAAATAATTATCACATCACAATAATTGTGCAATTAATCTCATGTAGATAGGTATATCTCACTAGTTGTACAATACAATATATCAATATCAGAAAGTTCGACTGAAAAGAATAATATATACATCATCAAATTAGGAACAATTAAGGTATAATTCGAGTGTAACATTATGCAAAAATTGAGAACCATGACTAGCAATTGATTGTATGTAATGTTAACTAATTTGAAGATATAGTGCATAACATTTCAATTATAATAATACAAAACTTGGAAATAAAAATCTCAATAAAATCTGTTTCCGATAACAATTATCCTTGTCTTTTATTCAACCATGAGAAAGTATTATCATAATCAAAAAAATAAAAGATATCAGCAGGATTGCAGACTTTTTCAAGTTCAGTAGATAAAGTTTTAATAGACATCTTAGATGGAGGCATTTCTCTAAGCCCCTTCGGCAATTGGTTATAAATTTTGTAGATTTTCGAGAAAGAGAATAACTTGCTCGCTACATTCCCCACAAAAGGAGGAGATATTGCCATATGTCCAGATCTAGTTCCAATTTCATGACTCTTTCTTATCGGAGTCATATAGGCACCAGTCCACTGGTTCAGATGGAAAACTTTTATACAATAACACATCCTCCGAAACCACAGAGATTGCAATGACGCAAACTGTAATCTAGAGGCGTATATAGTGCAAGAAATAGGACTAATATGTTTCACAACTTTTCTTTGTACAGCTTCTATCTTATTAGACAAACCCTTTTTTAATGGATTCCAGGTAGCGACAGCATATTCTAGTACCGGTCTAATCCATATTATATACATTTGAAGTTTTATATCATTTGATAAGATATTTCGATTTATTAGTGCCCATCTTTTCTTGGCACTGCCTACTATACTTTCAATATGTCTCTCAGCAGAAGCTGTACATTGAATAGTTATGCCTAAATCCTTAATTTCTTGCATAAGTTTAATCTCAAACACATCATTAATAACAGCATCATGAAAATAAACATAATGAAAGTTTGTTCTGTTCCCTATTTTTAAAGCTTCCGTCTTTTTATTGTTTATTCTCAGCCCTAGTGTAAACAAATATTTACTCAAATCATACAAATCTAAAGTCACATTATTTTTGGAGAATTCGACATTCTTTGGATCAATTGGGAAGATTATTTTTAAATCATCAGCGAATTTGCAAACTCGACCGTTAAGGATCTTAGTTTCCAAATTTGCTAATACAATTTTAAATAAAATTGGCCACAAGCTTGATCCCTGTGGAACTCCACTCGTTACTCGTTTCGATTTTGATATCAAATCGTTTACTTGAATACTCATTCTTCGATTATATAGATAGTATTTAAGTAATCTAAAAATATTCGGTTCAATATTCAACAAACTAATCGCATTCAAAATAGCATCAAAAGATATAGAGTCAAAAGCTTTTGAGATATCTATAAATACAATTAATGCATCTAACTTATTCTCGTCTAATGTGATTACATGTTTCCACATGGAAAGCATATTAGTAGTTGTCGATCTACCTTTCGTAAAGCCATGTTGACATAAGTCAAAATCAGCCGGTAACATACGTTCTAAATGATCTAGTATCAATCGTTCTATTATCTTCAAAAACGAAGGGATAATAGAGATTAATCTATAATCACTGGCGCACGTTGGCTTACTAACTTTTGGCAACGGCTTAGCTACAATCGTTAATATATCGATTGGTAATTTCCCATCATTCAAAATTCTATTTATAAAGTTGCAGAGTGCATTCCTAAATGTTAAGGGTAATTGAATCAGATTATCAATCGAAATACCAAGGTGATCTTTTTGTTTTTTTTATTTGATTTTTAACATCAATTTTATCAATTCATCACTGTCAATAACAAGTCCTGGTTCCTGGCCTCCCAAAGGATCTGATAGTTCTATAAAAGTTCTCTCATTCTGTGGATTGCATATCAAATTGACAAATACTTCCTCCAATTCACAGAGAAATCCACACTCAGTTTTATCCACAGGTAGTATAAGCTTTAACTTTTCCTTGTATTTACTGTAATCTGTGAGGAGTTTAAATCCTAATCGAGGATTACTCTTCATTTTGGCCAAAATAATTCGTTCTGATCTTTGACGAATTATTAGCAGTGATGAATTAATTTCGTTATCAATGGAATCTAAACTCATTTGTTTAATACTATTAATAAGACTACACTTTATTATATTATCTCGTTTAATTCTTAGTTTACACAATTTCCTATTAATCCGTTTCGGTATAATGTCCGTAAACGTAGATGCCTGAAATAAAACAGATAATAACGATGAAACAGAAGAAACAAATTCATCAGTATTCAAGAAACAAAAACTCTCATAATCAATCAGTATGCTTAATTCTCTAAAGAAATTCCAGTTGATTCTGGAACAGTGCACGTGTGCATTTTCATAACTTAGTTTCTGTGTTATGCCACTCAAGAATTTCCATTGTAAAATAATTTGTTCATGGTCCAATTCTTTGAAATAATTGACAACTTCATAACTGTGCGATTTCACCATTTCAATTTCTAAATATACATGATCTAAGCATTGCGAACCTCTAGTTGATTCATTTATAATCTGCTTGAGATCATGGTTAGAAAAAAAATTGGATAATTCACAGTCCTGTAACTTATTAAAGTCACCTACCACCACATTATAGCCATGGCAGTCAAAGATAGATTGAAAAGAATTGGTAAATGTTTGATCATCAAATAAAGTAGCATACGGCGGTCTGTAAACCGCTGTTAAGATCAGATTATCAAATTGTATAGATAAGAAATCAATGATAGTATTATCATCACTAGTATGTAAAATTTTCGCCTTAAATACAGATTTACAATAAATGAGTACTCCTCCACCTCTTTTATCCAGCGATCTGTCCTTTCTGAATAAAGAATAGTGAGGAATATCAAATTCATGGTTTTTAATATCCTTGTTAAGCCAAGTTTCGGATAATATTATAAAATCGAAATCGTTACTTATTATAAAATTACACAGTAAAAAGTTCTTATTTTTAACACTTCAAGAGTTAGCATAAAATAGAGTAAATGTAGATAGCGACTTATCTAAACAAGTGTCGACTTTTACTGATTCAACCTTGATGGCTTCTTTACTATTCTTTTCACGGGCCTCGAGGCCATACTTCCTTTCCCCCCTCTGTCCACAACAGTTAATAACGATACATCGTTTTTTGATGTTGCAGTCTCACTCGATTGATTCCGTTTAACAGCTTCATCAGACATTGGCGGTTTCCGTTTCTGATTGTTCTTTAACTTTTTTACTTTTGCCAATTTCCGTTGGAGGAACGTTTTGTCCCGTCCAATAAATATGCTGTGAAAGCTCAAATTCTCCACTTTCTTTTTATTGATCGATTCTAATTGCATATTTGTTGGCCTTTTTGATAATTTTACAATTACAGGCCTTGGACGATCAGCTCGTTTCCCCACCCTATAGCATTTAGTAATAGCTGCATGCGTTTCTTCTTTTATTAAAGTATTTAATTTCTCGACGTCTTTCACATCGGCATCTTCATCTAGATTAAATAAAACTAATTGATCCTGTTTGCTATTACGTGCTGAAACTTCGTTTGCTTGTAGGGGTACTTTTAGCTGTTGCTTTCTAGTTCGTGATTTTTACCCCTACTACATATCAATCGTGGCTCTTATTACTACCCGTGCGCCTAATCAGTCTCTGATCTTTTCCGGATGGTTGATGCGAGAAGGCAAAAACATCTGGTCATACATATATTCTACACAATATTGCAATTAGAAATATAATTCACAGATAGTCCAATTTGACCATGTGTTGGTCGGCAATAAAAAAACAGATTTTAACATAAAATTATATCCTAAACACCATTGACAGTTAAACTAAATTGTCCGTCTTCTAGACTGCAAGAATTACAATGATTTATGTTTATAAAGTAACATGTTTCGCACACAAGCAGTTATTCTTACACAAATGTCTGGATCGTAATGAGAATAGTCAAACGATTAAAAATACATGACAATATGAACATAGTAAACTGATTTATGTTTATAGAGAAAATGTTTTGCACACAAGTGGTTATTGTTACACAAATGTCTGAACAGAATTGTATTTATACCATCGAATAAAACATATGATGACATGTAAAAATCATCGTTAAAGTTATCATTAAAAATGAAGATGTAAATTGTTTAAAGACTTCAATGATAAAAAACTAACAAAGCTTTAGCTTACTACTTGCAATATTTTCAGTTCATGTCAAACTATTAATCCATTCTTCTATGTGGACACTAAATTAAGTGAAATAAATCCGCAATGACACAACAGGCCACCGCGTGATCCTCGCGGATCGCGCGCGGTTCTCTCTATTTATAAAAACACTATTAATTACAAATAAAATTGCAGTTCAATAAATATCGATTGAAACTGCTTGAGACTAAAAGAGATTGTTCCTAAAATCACAGCTAAGAGAAATATTGTTTAAGGACAGAGTTAGAATATTTGACCTTAAAGAGCA
>JAQBSW010002301.1:0-106156 GCA_029291075.1 Eudiplozoon nipponicum
TATATACATGTACAAACAAAAAAGTATTCTACGCGTCCACGATTTTCTTTCATGGGTGATAAATTCGAACTACCAGCTCCGCATAGATCCGATTTATCCTAATTTTCTAGTACGCGTTGAGTTCGTCTTTGTGGTTTCTGAGTTTTGACTGGTCCCCTCACTCCGAAGGTTTTCACATCATTCGTACTAACCACAGGAAATGTGGTTCGATCTAATCTTCCAATGGTTAGCCCAAATAATGTGGAGGCCTTTGGACAGAGGGGAGGCATCAGCATCCAGCCACCACGAAGGAGAACTGCATGCGTACATGGAATTGAATATCAACTGGATCTTTGCGAAACGGTAGTACAAATCTACCAGCAATGAAGGTAAGTTGTCGATACCTTAAATGTGATGATTGCACAGCGCAACAAAGAACAACATCTTTAATAATAATAATAATAATAATAATAATAATAATAATAATAATAATAGATTTGAAATTTTAAAACCATTATCAGCTGCGCATTTTAATTTTTTCTGTACATATTATCACATTTTAAGTGTAATTACTCAAAACATATTTTTTCTGTCATTCTAACAGAGTAATGTTAGCTAGTGTGGCCCTTACTTTAATAAAAGACCGTTTAAAAATAAAAAAACCTCACGTTTTGATGCTGAATAGTTGAAAAAAATATTTTTAAATATAATATTTCCAAATATTTTTGTTTAGATACGATCGAAAGTAATAGTATATTATTGTGTTTACTGACTTGACGGGAAACATACGGTGAATAATCATGTAAACCGACTTTAAATTCATTCAGTAAAGGTGTATAAATTAGGCCTGTTCGTCACAACGTGGATAACAATTTAACAATAATTGATTGCGCGGGTGGGGGTAACAATTCTTTAAATTAAATTTGCGAGCTTGAAGTAAACACCAATCTTATTGTATTTAACCAGTCGTCGAACAACATAATAACGTCACGTACAATGTATGCAAGACTGCTAGAGCTGAGAGCCGCATATCTAACTTTGATCTCCATATATATGGAATGCGATTTGATCCTCAACAGTCAGTTTGCGGTCGTACTCTGATGATGACCATAGAAGGTCGAAACGCGGCAGTGCGTTGCGGCTGGCCATAATTTTGTTATGTTGTTCGACGAGTGGTTAAATCCAATGAGATTGGTGTTTATCTTAAGCTCGCAAACTTGATTTAAAGAACGTGGATAGCACACAAAAAGACAAAACGTGATTTACTTTGAAATATTTACTAGTGAAAGAAACTCTAAATTTCCACACTAATTTATTTTACATTTGAAGCCTTGGTTAATTGTTTATAGTATATCCTTTACACCTGTTTTACACAAAGTAAGCAATTAAATGTTAGCTCATTTAACGTTTTTAACATCGAAATTTGCATTTAAAATGCTATTCGTGAAATTAAAAAAAAATTTAAGCAGTTTACCTTTACTAATTCGTTTGCGTTTTCCACCGTGAGAAATAGCGTTTTTATATATAATTGTTGCTGAAGATTATCTCTTTTCGACATATTTAAACTGCGTGTGTCAATTTGGACAAAATTTAAAGTTATGCTGCCATCATCTGCGCTAATGCTCGATCAGACGCACACCAACGAACACGCTGACACACGAAGCTATTTGAATAATTTTGTCGATCCAGCTGGTGCCAGGGATGTCCGTTCATTGCGTGCAAACGCGACAAATGAATTGCACGCCGCCTCGTCGCTGTCCAACTCTTCTACAGCCAGCAGTTTATCGATGCTCAATTCTGACGACAGCCTGAAGTCGAGCGAGACAATTTCAACAAATGGAAGTTGGCGGATGAATTTCAAACACGGTGTGATGGATCGCTTGGGCGCTGCAATAACAGCGGCCGCAAATTATGTGTCAAATAGTCAAAATTCTGCGGTCACTACGCCGAATTCTTCAACAGCATCGAAGGTAAGTCGTTTTATATTTCGCAATTTATACATTTATTACTAAATCATTCAGAGTTGTTCAAAATTTCATTGAATAAATTCATCCTAAGCAACAAATGATAACAAAATACATGATCTTTATAGAAGGCACACATATTTGAAATGAACCAAACTATAACTATTCATTCGTTGGAACTTTTAAGTAAAATGTGTCCGGTTCGAGCCCTGTTCACGGCAAAATGCTGGATAGTTCTGTTCTACTAGATGAATGGAGCCTGATACTTTATAGAATGCTTAGTTTATATATATATATATATATATATATATATATATATATATATATATATATATATAATTGATTGGTATTTATCTCAACCTTGCAAGCTTGAAATAATTTTTAATGACCATCCACGAAATTAAAAGTTGTTTAGTTTTTTAAATGTAATTAAATGATGTCATTCTAACAATCAAATGATAAAATGGTATATGCGATTTTTGCGGCGAAGAAAAGCCATTTCTCAATGAACAATACTAAAGCGATTGCTTCATTTTGTCATTTCAGTTTGTCAAAAAACCAGGAAATCTATGGTCATTTGAAGCATAGATCTTATTTTGAAACGCTTAATTTACGGTTTTTTTCTATAAGATCTCTGAAATATCTGAATGTTATCACATAAATAACGAATTATATTAGGAAATTTATCTCAATTAATTGTTCATTGAAACAAAGACATCAGCGAAACACATTCTATGAGGGATGTGAGAAACGCTTATAAGATAAAAACGAAGAAACAAACGTGTATCGGTACGGCAAAAAGTGCTATTAATTAATTGACTGCTTAACACTCTATTTGGATTTAGGGTACAAATTTTATATTAATATTAATGTACTTCTATTAAAGGGCTCTTTATTCGTAACTTTTATAAATATGTTTTTAATACAAGGCAGAATTTTATTTTGGTATTTCCTCTATTAAAGCTCCTTTGTATTGTGTTGACGTTTCGATCTACATATCCAGTGTTCAACCTCAGAGCTAACTACTTGCAAAATGCAAGTGCGCTTCAATTAAAGAAATAAAATCCAAAGTAGCTGCGCTGCCAAACGATATTTTGTCATTAAAAGCAAAATTAAAATAAAAATATACCGTTTTTAACTGTAAATATTTTTAGTTCGACTACAGAAAAAAATTCCGTTAGTCAACACTTTATAAAAGCATAAATCACACGTTAAGTACATGTGGTTTACCAAACCATTAATAAAAGTTTTCAACTGGTTAATTATATGTCATATCTGAGCTTGGTTTGGATTTTGTTGTATATGAATAATTCATGTTATTTACTTATGTCCTTGTTTTAATATTAAATGACATTTTCTTATTTGTTTAGTATGTACTATTTGCCTAGCTAGACTTAGCGTGATCATTTATTGAAGAAAAAGTGAAACTCATCCAGGCGATTGGTCTCATCTTTATTGGGAACTTGTCAAGTACTGTCTAGAACTTGCAGCGGACAGAGCTTGAAACGGGTCATACAATAGTTATTTTATGAATAAGTATAAGCCTAGTAATCCTTTTCATTTATTGTCGTTAATAATAATAAAACCGTTATTTGTTTGTCTGTGCAACTTTATTAGATTTGGGACTGTTATTCTAGCCAGATTGGGTTAATTGTACCTAGCGCTAGATTAAAAGGAGCCTGCAGCATAGAGGTTAGACTACGGGGACGGGTGACCTATAGGATAATTGGAAAATATAATGTGATTAAATAGGAATTTTACGTCACAACGCATTGACGGCATTTATTTTTGTAAAACAATTTAGGCTTTATGGAGAAATGCGAAATCAACATTAAATATATAGCATGAATAGAACAGAATATAAGTTAGTTTGAAAATTATTTCGCATAATTATCAATATAGTGAGTAATTTTATATTAATACAACATTTTATACTAGCATGTGCTTTTACGCGGAAATGCCGAAGTCTATTTGTAGGTCTCTTAAATCTATCTGATGTATTCCTCACAGAATATGACTAATCAATGATTAAAACTTCTTTGCTAATTACCTGTTTGTCAGACATTGTTAAATAAGGTAAACTATAATAATAATCGTGTTAAATTACAAATATTATTGTATTTTATGATGCACGCTTTAAAATGATAACCACGTAGTTTTGACTGGGCAATCAAATAATCTTTCTCTGGATTTTTACACGTTTGTGTTTAAGCTTTTTAAGTGTTTCAGGTCTTCTCTTATAATTTGTTGAATTTGACAAGTATTAGTATATAGGGTATGCACCATTATGGATTCTGTCGTTCGAAATATGTTCAGATCTTCAGCTAGATTTTACTGACACATCTATGATTTCTTATTAATCGCATGTACATCTGCCTTCGCTGTACCAATATTGAGAGCAAACAAAGTCTTAGATTGATAGCGTATCACGTGGGTGCACATTTAATGCAAATTTAGTTTAAACCACAATTTTGATATTATTTGATCATCACCATTTCGTAAATAAGTTTCTGCAACATTTGACAAATTGTTTACAAAAATTAAATAAAAAAGTTGGCGAATTGGTATGTGTTTTATTAGGAAGAATCGAAAATCACTTAATGACTGTGGAAGCTGTCATTTGCAAAACCTTTTTTTAGCATCTAAATGAATCAATAAAGTTTGTATGATAATGAATTTTAAACTGGTGAATTGAGGTTTTCACACACTATTTGTTGATTCATAAAGGTTTTACTAAATCCAACTTAATTCAATTTGATTAAAAAAACTATAAATAAATTATCAGATTTTGCAATTGATTTCTGGTTTGACGAAATTGATATGTCATTTTACAAACTGTGCTGTAAGGAATTTCTTTTTAATAAAGTTATGCCTCGAAACACAATTTCTTTTTCAATTTAATTTAAACAATCTTTGCCTCATTTTGTGATTATAATTTTATTTAGCTTCCGCAATATTTACTCCTGGTCGAATTTCTGTCTATTTTCATCCACAAAACATACACTCTGAAACCTGACGCACATATTAAACTGATTCTAGCTTCATAAATTTGTAGAATAATTTACTATTGATTTAATTTCTTATCAGACAAAATTTATTAAACGATAAATAAAATGTATTTAAAAATTTATCGTTGACTCTATTAAGATTTTTGTCAATTGCATTAATTTCTACCAACATTTAACTGCCTAAATTCACACTTAATTAGGTTTAGGCTTAAAACCGGTGTTTTTCTTATAAAATAAACGGAATACATGGTTTGTAGAACAAATATCATAGGATTACGTTTTCTACATTCACGAAAGATTCAAGTACGAAGTTCAAAAGGCGTTAGATTGATTTTGTGGGTCCAAATTTTTTATTTCCTCGTAATGAGGCAATTTTAATGACGAAATCCTGTCTAAGCAAAAACATTTTTGTCAGTAACGTGGACGATTTATGCGAGTAAATCGTAAAATGGTAAAAAATCGTTTTTAAATGTTAGTGTGGACATTTTGTATATAGCGAGTTGTTGCATGCATTTTTATTTATTTTCACACCGTATACGTATGCATAGACTAGTGGTAATTTCATTCAAACTCCTATTTGTTATGTTAAAAGATTTTGGTTTCATATTTCTCATTCAATTTCGTATTAAGAACTACGATATGTTAAAAAGGATTATTTCTCTAAATTTATTTACACACAATACTAATGCAGCTCGATTTAATTATGATTAGAATAATGTAAGAATTATTAAACCATCATTGATAATGCAGATAGTGACAATAGTTTTGAAGAAAATCAAATTTACGTTACGTCAAAGCGGTCGCAAAACGTAGCAAGAACACCACAAGTCATATGCACTGACACCTTTCGATCTTCTTTAAATGAAGTGTGCGAGCTTGAAGTAATTACCAATCCTATTGGATTTAACCAGTCTTCGAACAACATAACAAAACTACCGCCAGCCGCAACGCCTTGACGCGTTTCGACCTTCCATGATCATCATCAGAGTACGACGGCAAACTGACTATCGAGGATCAAACCGCATTGCGTATATATGGAAATCAAGTTTAGATACGCTTCTCTGCACCTGCCAGCAGTCTTGGCATACATTGAACTTGACTGGAAATGTCGGCTGCACAATTTCTATGCAGTCACGAACATTAACTGTTTGCAGCTTTCGCCACATATAGATATATAGGCAATACAATTTAAACAATAATTGATTGCGCGGGTGGTGGTAACAATTCTTTGTAAATCAAGTTTGCAGTGCTTGAAGTAAACACCAACTCCTATTGTATTTAACCAGTCATCGAACAACATAACAAAACTACTGCCAGCTGCAACGCACTGACGCGTTTCGACCTTCCATGATCATCATCAGAGTACGACGGCAAACTGACTATCGAGGATCAAACCGCATTGAATATATATGGAAATCAAATTTAGATATGCGGCTCTCACCTCTAGCAGTCTCGCATACATTGAACTTGACTGGAAATGTCGGCTGCACAATTTCTGTGCAGTCACGAACATTAACTGTTTGCAGCTTTCGCCACATATGCATATATATGCAATACAATTTAAAAATAGCTGCACCGAAATTGTACAGCCGACATTTCCAGTCACGCACTGACGCGTTTCGACCTTCCATGATCATCTTTAGAGTACGACGGCAAACTGACTATCGAGGATCAAACCGCATTGATTCTCGATCTTCCCTATTTATCATTAGCGCACGTCAGAAAACTGACTGACATAAATCGAACCTCTATATATGAGTTATTATGTTGTGTGTTTAGTTAGATACAATGGAAATGGTGTTAATTTCAAGCTCGCAAAATTGATTTAGTGAATTGTATCAGCACGCGCGCAGTCACTGACTATTTAACTGTACAACTTTCATTTGTGAAGAGATCTCCAAAACGATAACGTTAGTGACGGCATAGACGTTGGGCAGCTGACATTTCCTGACAAGTAAATGCTTTGCGAGGCTGCTAGATATGAGAGTCATATATCCTATTTTCTACAATTTATTTATTAGTTGCGATTTGATCCCTGTTTAACAGTTTGCATTCGTTCTCTAATAATGATCATGGAAGCTTGAAGTGTGCCTGTACGTGCGACTGTCTACAGTTTTGCGATTTTGTGCGACTGGTTGGATTCAGTAAATAGGATTAATTAATAACTTTTTTCAATTAGTCGCAGGTACTTCAGAAATCAGTTTGAGCCCTGGAGAATTATTATAGTACACAATTTAACTTGCAGAAATGAATCGAAAACCTATTCCAGGGAAACATGGTAGAAGTTTACATTCTCCACAGCATTAC
This sequence comes from Eudiplozoon nipponicum, assembly GCA_029291075.1. Classification (NCBI taxonomy): domain Eukaryota; kingdom Metazoa; phylum Platyhelminthes; class Monogenea; order Mazocraeidea; family Diplozoidae; genus Eudiplozoon; species Eudiplozoon nipponicum. Next base: position 7,259 of record JAQBSW010002301.1, read on the forward strand.
TTCAATTCTAACAATACCGTATTTGCCTTCTTTCATTAGAGCGGATAAACTGCCATTTTATTCTTATAGAATTCGATGTACAAACATTTTCCTGTCATAATTTGAAAAAAGTCTATGTAAATTATTGTGCTACTTATGCATAAAAGAGTTGATTGTCGTTTCCTTAGTTCTATTTGTGTTTTTATACACATTTCCCTTATCCAGTATTTTTTTTGACCTGAAAATGTGCAATTATAAACATCCGTGTATCATTGTGGGCTATTGTAACATGCGTATATGTAAGGCCAAGTAGCTTACTTTAATCCAGGTGTGTAGATTTACTGTAGGCCACAGCTTAAACCCAGCACTTTAATCGAAAGTTCAGTAGAAACAGAGCGAGAATCACCCAGCGTACCAGATTCCGTCGAAAAGTTCAAACGATATTTCACTCTTCCATAACTTTATCCTTAATTCGATTAAACGATAATTTTGAAAATGTAACAAATATAAAGTGCTTTGAATGTTTGTAATGCTTAATTTAATAAATGCCTATCTATTTTTCTGATGGTTTCATTCGCGGACAGTTGTGTCAGCCTTGTTTACCAATCACACACATATACACATACACTCATATATATATATATATATATATATATATATATATATATATATATAATGAATAAGAAAAGCATGTTATATATACTAATAAATCTAATTTCTACTAGTATCTCAGCTATTATTCTGATCTGGGTTTGGATTAATAACGAGTATATTAATAAATCTATGTAGTTAATGGTTGTATATATATATATATGCATATATATATATATATATATATATATATATATATATATATTGATAGTTTCTACTTTCACCATTTTTTAATATGGGGACAAAATAACGTAATTTATGGAATAACATTTATCAATAAATTTACTTTACCTTGCATTTGCAGCCATTGTTCTGGATTCTGTTAGTATATCTGTTCATCCAATCCCAATTGTACATGTGTTGTAAGACAATCCATTTACTACATTGTCGCTTCTTTCTAAAATGGAAATGCGACAACAGAAGCCACGAATAACTGTGAAACTCAATGCTGTGACCCACCCAGTACTGGCAATTACGAGGTCTTGTGCTTCAATTACATCAGACGTACAAATTTATGCCTTTTGTGTTGATAAATTACTTTAGTTTATCAAGGCGACTTTGCATTAATTTTATTTTATAAACAACAATGTCGCAGGACTTGTATAGGCTTAGCGATTTCGCTAACTGGTAGAGCTGTGTACATTCGCATCTTCTTTGCAATTGACGAAGCACACAAGTAGGACAATCACCGATTTTTCTTTGTTTTAGTTGACTTTTTTTATTTCTGTGTAAATTTCCTTTTTGAAGCCCTTTGCCAACGCGTAAGTTTCTCGAACTACTAATCTTTTCCATTTTTAATCATATCGTTGGCAGTCATTGAACGAATATTGTGAAGCCACAAGCAAAGATTCACCATCGGCAAGCCCGGAATCTCGGCAAGTTCAGACACATACTAGTAGAGTGGTCGAAAATATGACGAGCGATATGACGAATTTCAACAGTGTTTCTGGAAAATCTACCTCAAAGGTATTAACTTATTTGTAATCGTTGTAGCTGATAAATATAAACTCATAATTTTTTTATATATAATTATGTAATGCTCATTTCCTTTATATATTACACTATATTTTTTATTAAGAAGAGAACTTTCAATAAAATGTGCAGACTATCTGGTTTATTTCGAGAAAATTTACTAACAAATTACAATCTTTTAATTTGATTAAGCAGATGACAACTAAGCTGACTTTAGGTTGTCTGTTTTTTGTTGGAAGTTTATTGCGGGTTGATTTGTGAGTGAAAAGGTATAATTGGCTGAGTGCCCTTTTCCAGTATACGCTCAGAGATAGCTGATTCTCCTGATGATGCCAAGCATTTTAAAATCAGTATCTGCAATAAATGTTGTTGGACTATGTTGATAAATTACTTTTTCGTACGCGCAATATATACGCTACCGCACATACACGAACATCTGTAGCTTATGAAGGATTTGTAGAGAATTTACTATTGATCATTGGCATCCAACCTCCTGATTCTCTTTACTCTGAATGTGATGTTAACTTTTGCACAATGGAAATTCGCCATAACTATTCCGTTTTCCCTCAGTGAAATTATTCAATTCGATAGGTCGCCTTTAAATGGTATGCATTACCCAGTGAGACTAGATATGCTATGTAATGACAGTTTCAAATCACCATTTTCTTCTAGATTGAGTTGTATGCCGAAAAACGGAACTGGGTTGCCATTCTCTATCTTAGTGATCAATTGTATTTTTAGGGCTCGTTTGTTCAAAGTGGTGCATGTATACATCTGCCAGTTGAGATGCAATAGAGCTTCCCAAAGCTACACCACTTAACTACTAGAGAATTTGTTACCTACAAATATAAATTACACGTTTTGTGCATGGTATTATATGGTCTTTGAGGTCATTAATGTTTAAAAGAAAATTTAAAACTCATTCTTTTTCAGGTCACGGAGTATCGTCGTTGTTTTTTTGTCTGGAATGTTCGTAGATAAAGATAAGAAGTCAGGTAAAGCCATTTTGTTTTCTGTGTTGTTTTTCCTATCAATTCGTCGGCTAGTTCGACAGAGGACTTGATTGTGTTTGTGTTTTTGAAATTCAATAGTGGCTGAAGTTTTTCGCAGAGAAATCTAGCCGATTTATGTTGTAGTTCGTTTATCACTCACATAATGAGCCATGTCAGAGAAGCTACTAATGCTGTCAATGCCTTTCATAACTTTTTGGTTTTCCGTAGAAACTTGCAGGCTTTATTCAAACAGGTTTCGCGTTTTGAATGTTTTCTACTAGACCTGGTCTGTTTTTGGAATCAGCTATTGAAGAAAAAACGTGTTTCTACAGCAATTTCAGAATAGCATTTATTCTTGATTTAATATTTCTTGAACTATCGTTATGCTTGTCGCCTTGTCTGAATTTTAACTGATCAAATTATGTTCTCGTTCAAGAAACACTATAAGCATCAGCTTCAAGTACAGCAGCTCTTGATCTTTTGTCAATTGTGGTAAGTCGTATAGTTCTGTTGGATTGTAGTTTTCCTAGTTTGTGTAAATGTTTTTGTGTAATTATTTTTCTGCCTCTAAAATTATTTCCTTATTGATCTAGTTCACTTAGTTTTTCCTTAATTTTAAGGCATTTTGCTCCTAAGAAGAGTAATTCATTCCGATGCTTTAGCTAGATCGCCCAAAAATAAATGTGACCAATTACATCAGGAATCGCAGGAAATTTTTATTGAGTAGTTTAAAAAAATTATTTGTCAGTCGTTATTCTCATCAACTATTTAATCTTCATTGTAAACGAACTGAACTCGCTATCGTTAAAACTCTAAAGTTGACGAGCGATTGATGGGATAATTCGTTCTGTGTCTTACTGTTTTGATTTTTTGTCCACGATGACATTTAAAAATGGACAGATTATAAACTTTAACAATAATTGATTGCGCGGGTGGTGGTAACAATTATTTAAATCAAGTTTGCGAGCTTGAAGTAAACACCAATCCCGTTGTATTTAACCATCGTCGAACAACATAACGGCTGGCGGTAGTTTTGTTATGTTGTTCGACGACTGGTTAAATACAATGGGATTGGTGTTTACTTCAAGCTCACAAACTTGATTTAGATTATAATCTTACTAAGATTTGAATGATTGATGCGCAGTGCGAGCTTCATATGTGAACTCTCCGTGAGTTGCATTCACGGGTTGTTGCTTTGCGCTATCCTTTTCGCAAAGATCCGACTGATTCCCAGTTCCAGGTACGCATCGATCTGGTCTTCGTTTTGGCTGGGTGCTGATTTTTCCCTTCCCTCCGAAGGTTTCAACATCGTTCATAATACCCCACTGGAAATGAGGTACGGTCTAGTCTTCTTTGAATGGATAAAGTGTAATAAAGTGTAACGGGCGGGCTTCGCGAGTCGCCAAAGCCACACCCCGGATTCATAATATCTAAATCTTACGTTAGACCAATAGCAATCGTGATCGGAATATTAATCAACTCTACTCTGCCTATCCGGCACAAAGATATGCCAGGAAAGCACCACAGACCAGGTAACCGATTAGATCTTACCTCATTTCCAGTGGTTAGTATGAATGATGTTGTTGCCAGTAAACGAAGATTTGATGGTATCTCATTTCCTGTATGAACTATGTTGAAGCCTTCTGAAGAAAAGGACGAATCCGCATACTGCCAAAACGAAGACCAGATCAATTCGTACTTTGAAATGGGAATCAATCATCTCTTTGTGAAACTGATAGTGCAAAGCGACAACCCGAGAACGCAACTGGCGTAGAGTCAACATATAAACTTACTAATCGGTTTTGGGTTACTTGTTCTGCACTGTTTACGGAACCTTTTAATCTTCACATCTGATTGTGAACACGTTTTGAAGAACCTCATTATTTTCACAAATTTGGCACTCACACAACTGGCAACAATGTGAGTGTTTAGTTACTTACGGATAAAAGGCTGACCCTGCTCTATAATAATCATTATAATTTACATTGCATTCGAATAATAAACAGCCTAGTTTTTATAAGGATGTGAAACCCTTTTAAAGAAAAGTGTACAATATCATTTACCTTGGCAACCTGATGAAATGTTGAGATATTACTTACAACAAATACTTATACAAAATCCTGCTATCAGACTTCAATTTAAATTATATATATATATATATATATATATATATATATATATATCATGTAGTGCGGTTGCACATATATCGGACGTACGAAGAAGCAATAGATAAACAGAATCCAGCAACATTTACTACAGAAATTGATTAAAAAGGCTTGACACCGTCAGGAAAATCAATTATTTCCGATCATATATTGGAAATGGGACACCCAGTGAATTCGAATAATTTCTCAATTCTACATAAAGCAAAATCAGAAAAATTATTATTTATTTATAAAGCTTTTTATATAAAACAACAAGTACCTGACCTAAATATTCAAAAGTTTCATCAACATGATATACTAATCAACTGAAGAGGAAATAACAGAAGATTCCAAACAATATGAGCGTTTAACACTGCAATCCACACTTGCGCTGTTACCATGTGAAGAATACAAATTTGCGCAACAATGTGAAACGAAAAACTACACTCGGAAAAATAGCACTCGTACACGTAACAGCGAACAATGCGCACATGTGGTTAATTATCAAGCCATCAATAAAATAATGTCCAGATTTCAGACATTACTTTGCAATACAGCGAGAATGACCTTTGCATGCAAACAGGCACACATAAAAACACAAACGCATACACACTTACCAATCAGCCAAAACAAGAAATAGAAGTAAAAGCGAGTCAGATTTGTTGCCACCAGCATAATCAATTGAAAACCCAGAATATATATGAATATATAGGTATTTTAAATGTTACATTTCTTTCTATATATATATTAGCACATCAATTTGATGTATAAGTGACGAGTTTTGTTTAGGAACTTAAAACGCTAGAATACTTCCAAAATTTAGAAATGGAGAAAGATCTCTGAGCAGAGGTATATTTTTTATAAGTTTTGAGCGCCGTCATTAAAACTAAGAGTGCTTTGAAACTGTATCAGCGTCTATTATCATTGTAGATAATGTGATTATGGTGGTTATTTCGACTCAGATGAGCTTTCTCTCTAATATATCTTCTATTAATAATAAATTTATCACTCAATTTGTAAACCTCGCGAACAGTTAGTTATACAGGTGGAAGTATTCGGTTATATTTTATCGAAACCTTGCTTAGTAGCATGCAAAATATTTATTTGACTTGGAGATTATGCTAAGTTCATTATGAATAAATGTTAACATCTAATAATTGCATTTTTGTCTGGCTTAGTGACTACTCATGAATAGCCGTCGGATCTAATCGTAATATACGGAGTCACTGGACACTATTTGACTAAATTATTATCAAGTTGTAAGTGTAGTGATAAATTATTACAATCCGTTTCTGGTAAGCACAAAATTCCAACGTCAAGATGGCAAGTATTTGTGCAGATGGGCGCATCCTACTTGTAATACCTGCATTAATTAATTATTCGTTTCGACATGCCAGATTAATAAAAGTCTAAATCTCTTCTCTAAATAACATTTATGGTTCTTTGACAATTATTCCCCAATACTACTATTGTAATTGTAAACGTATTCAACATACTGCTATGTTCCGAAAGAAATTATAATTGCTTATATTTATGTGTTTTCTTCAACATAAAGAAGCCTATGAAATATTAAATTTGAGATAATCTATTGGGGATATATATATATATATATATATATATATATATATATATATATGTGTGTATATATATATATATATATATATATATATATTTAAAACGACAATTCGTTTGTTTAAAGATTTTTGAACGATGATGTTAAATGAATATTAATTGCACTGAGATTGACAATAAAAACCACTAGTTATTTTCATTTTCAGTAAAATTTGTGTTTCATCCAGACGAAAATGATATAAAAATTACTAAGTTTTCTATAGGTTACCCTCGAATAAATGAAAGCAATCAATTTCACGATATGCAACTAATATGCAAGTTTACACAAATAGAATGTTGCTGATATTTTGAAAGAAATAATCGCTTGAGAATTTAAAAAAATTGTTCCGTAAATGCTGTGTATGAAAATCAGTCTTTCATTTTCTATTAGCAAAAAATTCTAATTCCAGAGTATATTCATTTTGTTTTTTTAGATGCGTTTTTGAAGGATAAAATATTTACTCTTCGCGAAGAGCGTAAATTGTTCTTAAATGTATAACATTTCTGCAAATTCTTTAAATCAAATTTGCGAGCTTGAATTAAACACAAATCCTATTGTATTTAACCAGTCGTCGAACAACATAGCAAAACTTGAATGAAGATTTTCCAATGCCGCGTTTTGCGTAGGCGGGTAATAGCTTTGCATCGACAGTTTCACAAAGATCCGATTGATCACAACTTCAAATTTCGTTTTGTCTTCGATCGGGCTGAGTTTGTATTCGTCCCAATGTAAATGCGGTTCTATCACATCTTTTTTTACTGGTAACGTTTTGGAATGGAAATCACCGTTCCATCACATATATACACAGTACAATACTTTCAATAGCAGATTTAAGCCTGAAGATGGAACGGGGATTTGCGTTCTGAAACGTTGCCGGTAAACAAAGATGTGAACCGCATTTCCATTGGGACGAATACAAACTCAGCCCGATCGAAGACGAAACGAAATTGGAAATAGTGATTAATCGGATCTTTGTGAAACTGTCAGTTCAAAGCTACTACCCGCGTACGCAAAACGCGGCATTGGAAAATATGAAGCTGGCACTGCGCAATCAAATTTCAAAATATACTTGAATGAAGATTGTTTTTGCGAACCTGGATTAATTGAAATTACGTGATCTGCGTTTTGACTAACGCAGCTTTCATTTTTCCGGTAGTTTTCTTTTTCTTTTTCTTTTTCCGATATATTTCGGCTAAACTTAACGATAGCCTTCATCAGTCCGATTTTACCTCACAAGTTTAACAAATGAAAGAAATGATGCAAGTGCGTTATTTCCTCTAGCCATAATATTTATACTTCAGACTGACGCTTCACTAGATATTCGCGTGTCACATGTGTGTGTGCATTTTCATAACTGTTATTTCCATCTAAACAATTGGGACTAGAGTGGCTGAATAATAATTAATCAATTACATGCGTTAACTATTCGTTTTAGACACTCAATGTAAATGGCGTAACTGAGATTGCCATCTCACTTTCTGGTGGGGAGAGACCAATAATTCTGTATCACTCGTCGTAAAAACATGCCATGAGTGATAAAACTAGAAGTCCGAAAGATCAATGCACATGTTAAATTTCAATTCAAACCACTTGGGTTGCACTCAAGATAGGCTAGTTAATAACAGTTTTTGTCATACCATTAAATAGGCGCTCGCCACACATGTGCATGGGTGTATATAAATAACTAAAAAACATCGTTAAAATATAATTCATACATATGTACGTACATCTAAACGAAACTGCAGTTAATGGAAATTAATTTACCCTTAGCAAGCGTCCGACAAATTATTACTTCTAAATTGGTGTTTACTTCCAGCTCGCAAACTTGATTTTAAAAAATTATTACTTCTAAATAGTGTATTATTAGAATAATCTTGATAGGTAGGGTGGGGGTGCAAGACAAAAAATTAAGGTTTAAATCATTAAGTCTTAAAATTAAACGAGTATTTGGAGATGAAACTAATAAAGACTATATTATTAAAAATTGATTATTCTTTACTTGAACAATAAGCCCACTAATTAGTTAATCTTAATCCGATGTTCTTAATCTTTTACTAGAGCTAACTTCAGTTTCAAATTCATGCAATCGCCTTTTCCTGCCATTAGCTAATGCGGCATTCCAAATCGAACCTAACGATTTTTAAACAGCTGTTTCATTCGTAATATTATATCTAGATTTAATTTCGATAGATTCTCTGATCCATCTCGTCACTGTATTACGACTACATATTGCTATGCGTTTGCATTCCTCCCAGTTGATAGTATGCCCAGTCTCCACTAAATGACGAGCAAGATCAGATTTAGCAAAATGTCCATACTTACACGCAGTTTTATGTTTACTTCTTCTTACTATGATTGGGCACATGGTCTCACCGACATACTTGAGACTATAATCATTGCATGGGATCTCATACACTTCTGATGTTTATAAGGGTTCAATCTTTTCTTTTTGGTTAGGGAGTATAGTGCCTAGTGTTAGAGACTGTTTTAAAACGGTCCTTATATTATATTTTAAAGCTAAAGATTTCACTTTCCTACATAGTATAGAATCCGGTAATACCATAAACTTCTGCTCTTCCTTCACCTTATCAGCTTTTATGTGCTTCAATCTAGCATTAATTTTTTTCACGACGTCCATAATTGTTGCATCTATTACATGAGGAGGGTAACCATTGGTCTTGAATTTATCGTGTAGTCAACCTAATTCTAACTTCCTATGCTTTATATCTGTTAACTTGAGACTTATTAACGATTGGACTTGAAATTAAGAAGGATTCCTGAATAAGTATCCTTCTTATAAATATTTCTTCCTAATTTCTGACTATTTCTAATTAATCTGACGTCGAAAAATGTTAATTCACCTGATGCATCCCTTTCTAAGGTAAATTGGAGTTCGCTCATTCGATTAGCTAAATTTAAGAAATTTACCATTTCATTATCACCATGTAATTTTGGTTTCAGTGGAGTCTTATCCAACAGAGTATTTTCCAAATAATGCATAAAGATATTAGCTATTGGGACCGACAAAGGTTGTCCTTTGAACGCCTTGAAATTGTTTATAAATTCCTTGCGAAATTTAAAATAAGTGGAGGACATGCAAACACACATCATCTCCATGACGTGTCCTAACGTCATTTTGCTTCCTTCTAATATTAATGGGTGATCAACTAGGAAACGTCTAAAACAATCCAGAGCCTCAGGTACCGGTATATTTGTGTACATAGATACTACATCTAAGCTTACTAATCTATCCTTTTCATCTAGTACACATTTATCAACAATTTCAACCAAATGATATGAGTTAAGCAAGGTATGTTCTAAGAAATAGGAATATTTTCTTATTCTATGGCACAAAAACTTTGAAATTTTATATGTTGGGGAGTGTTGTACATTCACTATAATTCTTAAATGATTACCCGGCTTATGCACTTTAACTAAACCATAAACTCTGGACGCAACTGTATCTCTTTGAATGAGAGTGCTACCATGCGTCGAATCCAATTCCTCACTAGCAATCATATTATTGATTAATAATTTTACTTGCCCTTTTAACTTCTCAGTAAGGTCGTTTGTTATTTTAGTTCTATAATTCAGCATTTCTTAACTGTTCTATCATTTTATTGTTATAATCGGATTGATTCATCAGAACTGTAGGTCCTCCTTTATCCGCCTTTAGACATATAACATTATTTGGTACTAAATCCTTTCTGAGGCGTTTAATTTCATATTTAGGCTTAACTTTATACCTTTGGTGTGTTAAATGCATTGATGCAACGTCTAATTCAAATTTCACCCTATCCTTATTCGAAAGAAATTGTGGCGTTTTGACAGCCTCTGAAATTAATTCTTTTCGAACCGAAATATTTGACACTTGCCTCACGAGTTGTTTCACCAGTGTTTATTTATTATACCATTTAACTGTATTGCAGCTATAATTCCATGCTATACGTTTCTTGAATGAAGATTGTATTTGCGAACCTGGATTAATTGAATTTATCTGCTCTGAGTTTGGACTAACGCAGCTTTCATTATTCCAGTAGTATTCTTCTTCATTTTTCGATAGCAAAACTACCGCCAGTCGCACGCATTGACGCGTTTCGACCTTCCATGATCATCATCAGAGTACGACGGCAAACTGACTAGCGAGGATCAAACCGCATTGCATATATATGGAAAGCAAAATTCGATCTGCAACTCTATACTCTAGCAGTCTTGTATAAATTGTACTTGACTGGATATGTCGGCTGCACAATTTCTTTGCAGTCACGAACATTAACTGTTTTTGCAGCTTTCGCCACACACATATAAAGACAATACAATTAAAGAATAACTGATTGTGCGGGTGGTGGTGACAATTTTTTAAATCAAATTTCCGAGCTTGAAATAAACACCACTCCTATTGTATTACACCAGTCCAACAACACTGGCGGTAGTTTTGCTATGTTGCTGATCTGGTTAAATACAACGCGATTGGTGTTTATTTCAAGCTCACAAACTTGATTTAAAGAATTGTTACTACCGCGCACGCAATCATTGATTATTTAAAATTATATGGACTTATCATGGATATATTTGAACTGTTTTTGATTTGTCTATGATTGATAAAGGAAATCTGTAGTTCCCTATTCAGGTACGTTTTGACGGATTCTTTAACTTTAAAATAAAGATGTTGTTTATATTTTTAGACTAATGTCGTCACGCATAAAAGAGAGCCCAGGTATTCTTTGGTTCCTTCGAGTGGCAGCGGTATTGTAAAATCAGCAGCTGCTTCGTTTTCTATTCAGAATATGGACAATGGAGTACGACACTCGTTGTCACATGTAAGTTGTATTACTTTCAGATAATGGAGGCACACTAATAAGGTTTTGTTCTTAAACAAATCAATATAACATACAATATAACTATGAAGTGAAATTTATCTTACATATCGAACACCGCATCATTTTGAACAGTAAAACTATTATTAGCAATATTATTTAAATTTATTATCAAGCGTTCATGCGGTATTGGCAAGTAAATGTTGGCTTTATGTGCAATCAGCATGATTAACATTTATGCATTGAATGTACAAATTTTTAGACAAAATACACGAATTTATTTTAGCAAGATTGAGAAAATAAAATAATGAACCTTAATAAAAATGATGCAAAGCTAATAAAAATAAGGTACCCGTCCTAAGGCAAAAGAAGCAAAAGGGGTTGACGTAAATAATTCGCGAATGTGCTGCTGACGGGGGTTGCAGGCGTAAGCCGTCACAGAGCGACTGATGGTAAAATTTGATCAATTCTCTTGGCGGCTTTGCTAACAAGTATACGATCTAATAATCAGTTTCAAAATTATAACTGTTTGTATGCAGTGTAAATGTCGAAAACTCAAGGGAAAAATTTACAATTTTATTAGAATTGAACAGAATGAAAGTTTTTGTGAGTTAAGTAATCCTGATCTAAACGGAATGTCAGGAGTACTTCATGACTAGGCATACGGTTTCCCATGACGGCTGGAAGCCTGTCTTTTTTATTTCGAAGTGTTTAATGCTAGTATTTTATTCTTAAGGAAGCCCTTTTTCCCTTTGCGATTTTTCCACAATCACTTATGACGGACCAAATTTCTCATGAAGTATTTACCTATAGAGGTTTTTTGAGGTCAACTTAGGTTTAGGGTTAGGGTTAGGGTTAGGGTTAGGGTTAGGGTTAGGGTTAGGGTTAGGGTTAGGGTTAGGGTTAGGGTTAGGGTTAGGGTTAGGGTTAGGGTTAGGGTTAGGGTTAGGGTTAGGGTTAGGGTTAGGGTTAGGGTTGCCAATCATTCCAATTACTTGTATTATTGATTAAGGCAAATTTGTACTGATGAGCACTCAAGGTGTTCAATTTCCCACATGAGTTACGGAATTTTTATGCAAGATAAGTTGAATACATAAACTGCCTTTAAACTATTTATAAATTTGATATTGTTTCTTTGGTCAACTAGATTTAAGCGATTGTTATCACTGACCGCGCAACGGATACGTGATTAATTGCGTAAATATTAAATTTATTACTACTTCTCTAGGTAGCTTGGTGTCTGTTTCTTAATCACAGATAGGCGATTCTGCAGAATTATCTCACATAGAGAAAGCCAAAATTGTATACATAAAGATAAAACAACGTCTGCTAAATTATTCAAGTTGGCTGGAACAGGATCTCTCTTATTAAATTGTGTTACAATGTCGTCTGCCTTATTAAGATCGAATAATTTACTTGTTCTAAACGTATGGAACAGTACTGTTTATAAAAGCGTCAATTACAAAATTAAAAAATAATGGGAAAATTCGATAGCCTTTACGTACACCACAGCAAGTTATGATGCTGTGCATTAATTCGTTGCAGACCTTAACGCAACCAGAAATGCTTGTGTGGAGAGCGCGAATATTATTTACAAATTTAGTGGGTACACTACTTCTTGACAGAATATCCAATAGAACGCTGCGATACAGTAAGTCAACAGCACACTTGAAATCTAGAAAGACAGCTATTGTGGGACGGGAATATATATTCCGCTATCCAAGAACTTGCCTTAAGGTTAAATATTGATTAAATAATATTGTCCTGGCCGGAATCCTTCTTGTTCTTCTCTAGGATGTGATCCACGCGAAGTTATCATACGATGTAAGATAGTTGCATGAAATAGCCTAGATACAGCTGAAATTACGATTTCATCTTCTAAGATAATAATGACGTTCCACTCACTCACGGCAATTTCCATTGGCTCCTTATACCATACAGTGCAAAAGGGTTAATCATGAACACAGAATTTATGCACTACTATACCTATATAAGCTTGGAAGAAAATCATTGGTGTCTGCGGTTTTGCGAGGCTTAAGAGCTAGGAATTAATTACGCATCTCTAGCTCAGAAGATTGTTCGAGATTAGAGTTCCAAAACTATTAAAATAGGCGTACTTTCTCGGATCGGGACTGACTTAGGTGCCCAAAGAAATTAATCATTGTAGAGTACAGTCTGTCTATCGAAACGACAGGTTTTATGGATTTTAAGATTGTTGTTAATATAATTCACATTTTCGCTAAGTTTGGTGTTTAATTCCGAAAACCTCTATAGATTTTTCGGAGATTTTATAAGAATTTCTACGGGAGCCTACAATTCTAAGTACAGTAGTAACGGCATTGTGCATGATGAAACTTATATGCGTCCAAATTAAATTAAAATTTTCGTGATCAAGACCAGGTAGCTTTAAATTCATAATGTCATTGTATATTTGTTGGAAGGACCGTATTGAGAATTTACCTACATCTATTTGAGATTCATTCTCATTTAGCTTTCTTGAAAATTTTAGTTCAAATCTAAAGCGGATAAGCGCATGGTCGGAGTCTACATAAGTGGTCCAATACGAACGAAATTCCTAGATACAACCGTGCTACATATAACTACTGACTTCAAAATCTTTCTTCGACTACAGTTCTTCGGGGACTAGGGGATGTCATTTGGTGCGGTGCCTTACACTACACTTCAAGTTTGTGATTATTGCTCCGCGAGCTATCCAACAGACATTCAACTTTATTGTAGCAAATTGAGCTCAAAATGTATGTGCCACTTAAATGATATTACGCGTTACTTGATCAACGAACTTGAGCATTAACGCCGTCTATAAACAAGATTATATCCGAACTTCTTGCTCTACTATGTAAAGAGCTGAGGTCAGATTAAGAAGCGTCTTTGTTGTAATCAGTGGTATCATATATACAGATACGACAAGAAGACAAAGCTGATTAAGTTTCCTGAAATTGATTTTAGTGGACATATTTAAGCGTTCCGCACAAAGTCGGCAGTTCACAGGGATGCATTCATTGCAAGAAGCGTCAACTCGTGAGCTTAGATCAATACCGACGCCCCTTTGTGTGGCTTCAGAAAACTCTGTGGAATTGAAGGTTCGAAGCCATAACGCGTAGATACGAATTGCGCACTCAGTTCTCTAATGCCAGTAAGATCCTGCATTCTAGTTTCAGACACGAAACATATTTCGATTTCTAGTTTATCCAAAATTCGTGTACACAGAATGCGCTGACGTTAAAACTTAACCTAGATTTAATTAATGGTATTTTTATAAAACTATTTTTATATCCTTTTGGAATGTGAGCCTTAATAAAATTCATAGTACCCTTTCCACGTGCAAAAATAATAAGAAATGTTATATGATACAAGAAACGCTTCTATCTCATGTTCGTCTCAAATATCTACAAATGAACATCACTTTATATACAAATAGAATGGAAAAACAAGTTAGAAATATGTAAAAATGGAGAGAATGTGAAAAAAAGGAGACCAATCAATTTCGTGCGTCACATCCAGTTCAATTTCTCAATGCCTGAGCATGCTGCTTCTGCTTGCGTAAATCCGGCTGAAATTTGTTAATCTATAAGGCTTCGTATGTGGATAACTCCCTTTTGTTATTGCATTTAGGAATTATTTTACATGTTACGTCTGGAGAACATACGTGTGATGTATCAACGATGTGTTGCGTCATTGCAGACGTGTATTCACCATTTGATTTAAAACAGGCGTTTAAGTTACAATGTTCTCACATTCGATTAATTAAACGTATTGTCGATCGGCCTACGTAAGTTGATCGAGAACTTGCGCATGTATATTGGTAAATAATATTTGATGTCGACATTAACGGCTGTTTCTCTTTGATTGCTGGTTAAGGCAAGTGTGTTACCCTAAATAAAACTCGTAGTTTAACTGTATTAAATGTGCGTTTTAATGTCGCTTCAAATTTCTTTTGGGTTATTTGGCAAACTGCATCTCCCTTAAATGGGATGTTTCAGTAGACTGTTTTCTTTTCAGGTCCATAATACGTCTGTTTCTGGTTAATGCCCCTTTTAGTAATTGTTTCAATAAATTGTCTGGGATAGCCATTATCCATTAAATCGTTAATTGCTTTATTATATTCATTTTCTTTAGAATCTTGACTAACCAACCTGTCAATTCTTGAGAAGCAACCACGAGCTGTTGATAATTTATATTGAAATGGCACAAAACTGCTGTAATGCAAATACTGTGCAGACCATGTTGGTTTATGGTAAATTGTTCTGTTTAATTTACCATTAGCTTCTTTCTTTAATAGTACATCTAGGAAGGGCAGACAGTCATCTTTCTCGTGCTCTGACGTGAAGCCGATATTCTTATGTGCTTTGTTGAAACTTTGAAGCAATGTTCGTGATTGCGACCTGTTCTTAAGGACAGGGAAAATATCATCCACGTACTGTATATATTGAGCACATTTACTTATGTCACTCTTTAATGATGTATTTTCTAGGTGCCCTAGAAAAATCGCAGCCAACACTGGAGATAAGGGGCTTCCCATTGCGACACCATCAGTCTGTTTATAGATGTTTCCATTAAAACGAAATCGTACGTCTTTCGTGCATAATAAGATAAGCTTGCGTAGAGTTTGACCTGGCACCGGCGATGGTAATATGTCGTGTTCTACCACTTTGACTATAATGTCAATGGTTTCATCAATTGGAACATTTGTAAACAAAGACGTAACATCAAAAGATACCATAATCTTGTTTTTAACATTTATGTCTTGAATTTTGTTTACAAACTCAAACGAATCGACAACCGAATAATTACCTAGTAGTTTACTGGCTTGAGCTTCTGTGCATAGAACAATTTACCATAAACCAACCTGGTCTGCACAGTATTTGCATTGCAGCAGTTTTGTGCCGTTTAAATATACATTATGAACAGTTCGTGGCTGATTTTCAAGAAATGACATGTTGGTTAGTCAGGATTCGAAGAAAACAAATATAATAAAGCAATTAACGATTTAATGTCTAAAGGCTATCCTAGAGAATTAATTAAATCAATTATTAAAAGGGGAATTAAACAGAAACAGACGTATTACAAATTAGAAAACAAAACAGTCTACCTGAACATCCCATTTAAGAGGGATGCAGTTTCCCGAATAGCAAAAAAGAAAGTTGAATCAGTATTAACACGCACATTTAATGCAGATAAACTACGCTTGTTATTTAGGGTAGCACACTTTCCGCTACCAGCTATTAATGAGAAACAGCCGTTAATATCGGCATCAAAAATTATTTACCAATATACAGGCGCATGTTGTCGACCAGACGTTTAATTAATCGAATGTGAGATTATTGTAACTTAAACGTCTGTTTTAAATCAAATGGTGAATACACGTCTGCAATTGCGCAACACATCGTTGAAACATCACACGTATGTTCTCCAGGCGTGTTTTTTTAAAATAATTACTTAATGCAATAACAAAAGGGTGTTAGCCACATATGAAGCCTTATGGATGTACAAATTGCAACCGGATTTAAACAGACAGAAGAAGCATTTTCAGGCATTGAGCTTGAACTGGAGGTGACGCACACAAATGATTGGTTTCCTTTTTTCACACTCTTCATGTTTACATATTTCTATCTTGTTTTGCCTTTTAATTTATATGTAAAGATATGTTCCTTTGTAGGTATTTGAGAAGAACGTGAGATAGAAACGTTTCTTGTATCTGATAAAATTTCTTTTTATTTTTGCACATGGTACGGGTACTATTTAATTTTTTTTATGTGGCAAGCTGACATTGGTGATATGATTAACATCCACTAAATTCATAGCATTTAAAAGAGCGTTATTAATAGATTGAATAGTAGAAAGACAAGGAAGATAGGCAGTAGCGTGGTTTCGCTTATCCACCATGCAAAATCCAACAGATAATGCGACTATTTTTACCCTGTGCGATGGCTAACGCCGTTTGGATTCATTCTACTTCGTATTGATATCGTCTTTAGTACGAACATGACGTGGTCTGACGTTGATATCATTGAACTCTTTTGGCAGATGCATACATGCACCATCTCGAACAAACGAGCCTAAAATGTATAATTCTCCAGTGCGCAATGTACAAAAGTTATATAGATGATACATTATTGTTTATCCCAAGCGCACGAGACCCATCCGAAAGCCTTAAGCAAGTTAATGGAGTGGATCTAGACCTCAAATTCACTATCGAGGTAGAGAAGCACAATAGTTTTACCTTCGTGGACTCCCAATCCACTAGAGAACGAAATTGTGATTTGGCACTGGCAATACATAGAAAATCCGCTTTCACCGGGCAATACATTCACTACAACAACAGTGTGCAAAAATCTCACAAAATAAACCTTGTTAACAATATAGCAAATAGAATAAGGATGATCTGCTCTGACCACAAGATCGAGGAAGAACTAGGCTACTTGGGGAAAATTGTGACAAAGAATGACTACCCAGAGCGGTTCAATAATGTCAAAATCCGACCATGATGGATTCGCCCTAGAGAGGATACTATCAAGAAGGCTTTGCTAGAATTATCATTTAGTGGCGACGTACCGGTCTTTATATTTGCGCGGCGTTTAAACAGAATCATTAAGAAGAATTTTCCCGGCGTATAAGTTGACATTACATTTAGCACACACACACAGAATCATGAGGTAGGGTGCCAAAGATTAATTGCCAATTCTTTCGAAATCATTCACAGTCGAAAAATTCTCATGTATGTGCTATAGAAAAAATACTGGACGTACAAATAAGCAATTGATCAACAGAATACAGTAACGTTTACCGCAGAAATTGATTGAAAAAGGTTCGGCACCGTTAGGAAAATCAGATATTTCAGCTCATATATTGGAAACGAGGTACCCATAATTTTTGGCTTTTTTCTTAATCTAACACAAAGCAATATCAGAAAAATTATTATTTATTTATGAAGCTCTCAAATTTCCAAAATTTCATTAACATGAAATTTTAATCGACCGGCCACGAATCACAAATCGCAAAAACAAGTTAACAGCATCTAGGCCAGAAATATTCGATCGGATTGGCAACAAACTGAAGGAGAGAAAAAAACAGCTGCACATACGATATCACAACCTCCGTTAACAGCGAACGAAATTTCAAAAAAATATGAGCACTCATTACTGCAATCGGTACGTCCTGCGCTGTTACCAGGGCAACTTGAAAAATAGATTAATACGGCGGATCGAAAGACGGCACACGGGGAAAAAAATTTGTACACATAATAGTCAGCAAAGCGAACAGTTGGTCAACTCTCAAAATAGAAGTAAAACCGAGTCAGACTAGTTGGCATCCGTATAATCAAATGAAAATCCAGGATGTATATGAATGAAAGATTTTAACGTGATGTTTGAGAGTCTCGAAATAAATGGCCATTATCCATTTATTATTGATGTGTTTTTTCTTCCTACAATAAATATGTTGTGCAACATTCGAAGGCAATGGACATTATATATATATATATATATATATATATATATATATATATATATATATACGTGGATGCGTGTAAATGTTTTCCTAAACAGACTAAACAACGCAGAACATCACAAGTGAAATTCTTAAGATAAGACAGTTTTGCGTCTCATTGGGCATTCTTCAGGCACTCGGCATAGCATTTGGTTCCATCTCCGACCATGGAAATTACGATTGCACCTGGTTAGTGCCAAAAACTGACACAATCGGCTTGGTAGATCAATCGGATTTTCCATCATATTTAATGATTTTCTAAAGCAAACAATACTTGTATGAGCTAATTTCTGCCTTATACTATTATTCCATAAATTAATAGAACTTGATTAACTATTGGCTAATAATTGATAGATGGCATGTCATTCGTAGCAGTAAATATACCTAATTGAACTGCTGCAACAATTGGAGGAATTGAACTAGTAGAGCATCCATGAAGTTCGTGAGTGGTCTTAATATTAGCAATACATTTAAATGATAACAGAATTGTAGAACAACTTGGTCGGTAACTTGGGCGGGTTGCGTGTTGAGCAGTTTTCTGATGTTCAATGAGCAATGAAAGTGATGTTCTCAAATATAATTAGTATTTAGGAATGCGAAAATAGCAGCTTTTTTTAAGTTCACTGTCGTACTATTATAAATTATACACCTATTGCGGATAATAACTTTTTGCCTTGCCTTACATGCAGTCCTATTATTGTCGACGTGTTTGAGCAAAAATGAACTCATGCCAATTTGAAGGTACATTCCTTAGTGTGGAAGCGAAGATTTTGTTTCAAATTACTACATTTTAGTGATCATTTTATGAACTTCTTTGTGTGAGAAAAATAATATCTTGGCGTGTTCATTTGCCTTTGTGATTATTTAAGTCGTTCCTGTCTCAACGTAATGTAAGGTAATCTAATCAAAACGTTTTAAATAGTATTTTGATTTCTTAACTAGAAGGTCGTGTAAAAAGTATTGCTTGACGTGTTCATTTTTAACATAGTTACCGGCCAGTTCTATGCTACATGGTGGTTCGTCTAACACTCAAGTATCTAACCGCTTGCAAGAACGCTTTGAACTTTCTTCAGCAAACGAACGAATGGGAAGGTTAGATGCGCAAAATACTCGGAGTGGACGAAATTCAATTTCTGGTTTGCATCACTCGCAATATCCCGGCGTCAGAAGGTTACAGCAGTCGAGTCAGGCTCAACAAAATGTGGTTGGAAAACCAGTGGCCATAATTGCTGTTGGCTCCCAGTTTGGCGAAAATCAACAGAACTCTACGAGTGAGTTCGACGGCCCCCAAGTAAAGCAAGGTCGAAATCAAAATTCAGCTGCAAAGTTGTCTATCCCAAATGAAGTGAAAGTAAAAGTAGCGGCAACAAATATTTCTGACCAGGCACCCTCGCCTGTTTCCATTGTGAATAGCAATGTTAATGGCAACTCCAAAAAGTTTCCTTGGAAACGCTAATAAAGCGCCTGTTCTTTTTAGTATACACATTTTCATGCGAGGCCAGCTCTTTATAAGTTCTGTGATGAAGTAGAATTTTATGTACAAAGCAGTTAATGTTAAAATGAAATTTCTTTTTTAAATTAGTGTCGAGATTTAAGTTTTTATAAGCAAAAATGATTTATTGCTTTGTTAAACTAGAGGTAGTACTATCGATGAAAGCTTGCAACATTTAATAGCGAATTTCGCGTTATTCAATAAATTGTAGAACTTGTTAAGTGTGTTTTCGATATTGACTTGGTAGATTGTATTACACATTTTCAAATCTTGCTCTGTGGAGGTTGTTCCATCTACTGCTTTCTCGTATTATTGCGTTTTATCACATTTCTTTATTCTAGTCACTAATTTGACATTTTTAGAGAATTATTAATACTTTTACTCTGTTATTTACATTTTTAGTTCAAATGTGCCTTTTAATATTGATATACTTTATAAATAAACAATTCTTTTTATTGTAGTTTTTAAAGAAAAAAGCCAATCTATTGTGTAAATTAAAATAGAGGGAGGGGGAATGCTAGTTGTGCTCCTAAATATTTCCTGTTAATAGGGCATAAGTTCATGAAAATATATTATTTTTCGTTAAAACTGATACAACATATTTACATGTTAACTTTTTGGATAATACACATATCGCCAACATTTCCGTTAGGTCTAAATTGTTCTTTATGCTTATTTTACTAAAGTGGAAAGAATGAATGGCCTAACACCTCTTAAAATACGAAAAATATATCTATTTAAATATTATAATATAAGTTTTTGGGTTTATAAAACGAACTCATCGAAGTTGAATATTCCGATAGACTTTAATTGGTCTATAATTGTACATAGAATTAGTTTTCAAATTTTAGCCAAGGTAAACTAAAACGCGAAGGGACGTCTTCTCTGAAAAAAAGGTTCTAGAAACAAACAGTTATATTGAATCGCTTTCAAGCCAAAAATGCATTTTACAAAATATAACATCCCTGATGGTTTCCTTCTACCAAGCTCACGATTTTTTAACACTGGATTGTTTAATAATCATCACTAAATGGTTTACTTATATATCGATAAAATGTTTTGGAAGGTTTTTTATAACTCGAAATTGTCCTTGAATAAAATATCTTTCATTGATTAAGCCTGAGTTTTTCTTACAAATTTATTATTTTCTTGCCACAAGCAATAAATATATTCTCCGAATATTTGTACAATATATTGAAATGTGAGCACATATTTGTCTGTGATCAACTTTTTTTTCAAATTAAAACTGAAGTAGGCAAACAAGTGTGTAAATTTCTTTTCAGTAGAAGCCCAATCCATTTTCCAAGGGAATCGATATTGCCACAAGTTGATCTCATTGCACAAAAAATATGTGCTTGACAATAACACAAACCAACCATTTAGAAGGATATTTTAAACCATTGGAGCCCTTAAAAATGGGAAGTAGCAGTTTATTTATAATACACCGAATCTAATAGGTTTTACCTGATGCTTGCTAATTATTTAGTGTTATGATGTTTCTCAAATCATTCGCTAACACTTTCTTTACTTGAATAAAGATATGGTTACGCTATATTTGGTGAAAACTTTGAAGAAAAATGTTTTATTTATTTAAATCAAGTTTCCACTTTCGATAAAAACACTGATCCCATTTTATCTATCCGGTCGCACAATATAACACATTGTGTTTGTTAAGCTCGCATTGTTTATTTAAAGTTTTTTGTCACCACCCGCGCGGAATTAGTGCTGGTTTAGAGCTCTGCGCCTTAATTTTATGTGTGCTTTACATTTTCGCTTGAATACGATAACTTTTTCTTATTTACTTTAGTTTTGAGCGTAAAAAGTGTAAGCCAACATATTCGGCTAAAATATTTGTGGACACAAGAACCTGTTTGTTTACGGGTTGAATCAAAACGATGCACAAAATAATTTTAACTTAAAAAGTTAGAAATTACCAAAGATACGTATAGAAAAAAGGTTCGAATTTGTAGCCTATTTTGCTACAATACAAACGTGTGCAATAGAAACGAAAGAAATCCAATCTTAAGATTTTCAATGTTTTGAAATTGCTTTAGATTTGACTTCAGATAAGGATTAAATCTGTCGAGAAGTTTAACTTTAAATCAAGATTATTTCGAACATAGCATTTTCCTGTGGCCTTCTCTCGTCTTTAGTAAAATTATCTCACATAGCAGTAATTTTGCCAAAATGGGCAAAAAAAATAAAACGTCTTTTCTAGAAATGAGATATGAGGTCGCCAACGAGTAGGAAACTATAGTTTCCCTCCACATTACCAACGTACATATTCACAATAACATCGTATCTCATATTAATGTACCTGGTGTATCTGAAGCATCACTTAAAATAATAATAAACTTAATGATCAGCTGATCATATGCTAATTACTAATGGTATACAAATGACATATACATTTTCAATTAACTCGTTCACTTATGTTTTTTATTTATCAGACCACTACAAACAATAGTTAAGGGAGTACATTGAACTAGAATAAAAAGTAGTATTGATGAGACTTAATTGCTCCGGTGAGAATATGTGGCTTAATATACACTGACATTTAGAGAAATGCATATTAATAAACGAAGGAAATTAATTAAACAAATCACACGTTTTTAAAGCAGTTAAGCTGTGCTGTGAATTTAATGGCGACAAACCTGTAATACCTATTTCGTCTATCATGTTCTTTATCATGAAGAGGTCGTTGAATTGAACTAATACTCAATGTCGAAGTACATGAATGAGCACAAATAAACGGAAGTATCTGGCAAGCCATCTGTGCTATGAACCTATTCAAAACAGATAATATGCAGGAGGACAATAAGAGTTAAATAATAGCCCAGGTTTGTACGCTTATATGTTGGCATGCATGCTTGATTTAGTCATTTTTTAAAATGACACCATGTAATGATAATTGTTCTATCGACACTTTCAAATGTTAATTTGAACACAGGTCTTCATTTTCACCAATTAAAACAAACCTCAAAGAATAAGTTAAAGACCACTAGTATGACAAGGACAAGCATATTGGGTGGCCACAGCTACAGAAATTCCAGGATACAGGGCATTTGCAATCGGGCAGGTTTTACTTGAATTAATATATTTTGTGAAACTATAGTCCTTCCATCTTTAGACCAATGTGCATTAGAAGTCTTAAAAACAATTTAATGAAGCTTCTCTAGACTGTCCTTAAGCCTTGTGATGTTCAGAGGCCTGAGGGTGGATGCGAAAAATAGAAATAGACATATTTCCGACGAACAAAATAACTGGAACTCATATTTTGTTCGTCACAACACAGTTTAGATAAGTTGACAGGCCATTTCTTACTTAATACGAATAGTGACTTCAATAATGTTTGACTTGAATTGGTCTTCTTCAGTAATTTGTTCAATATCGACGAGCCTAATCCTTTTATTGGTTATGTGGTTGCATTGACTTTGAAATAATACCTTAATTGCCCTATTCTTGGCTGGGCTTCTCTTATTAATAGCTAGCTGATTTCATTGTCGTACTTGTACATTTACTGTTTTGCGGACTGTGGCGGCACGATATTTTAAACACACAAAATGTCTACTGTACTTTTTAAAGTTAAATAACGAGTGGTTATTGAACAAGTATTTTTCATATTATACACGTCGATTTATCATTTTATTTTACAATGGTAGTCTATATACATTATAAGATAATGTAAAAACCATAAGAAACCAATTTTGAAGCCTTGCGATGGACCGTTTTTACTTAATTGGAAGAGCAAAATTTTTTTAGAAGTACTTGTATCTGCTTGATTGATTTTCTTTGGCTATCACAAATTGATCCTTTAATCTTTGTTGAATAGCTTAATTTGTAATTTTTAATTTGAACACGCTGCATTTAAGTAAGCAGTCAGACTTATAACAGAGCTAGAGAAGTAAATTAAGGTTGGTGTTTTAATAGCGTGAAAATTTACAAGTTATGCTGTTTTGCAGGAATTCAAAATTAATCTAATATTAAACAAATGTACTTAGTTGTCAATTTGAACAACAGTTTTAGAGTTGATTTTAGGAAACTTTGTGTATTGTGAGTTTAAACACTGCAAAATGTGAATTTCTGTTTGAAAACTAATTGGTTGCAATTTAATATATTTCGCGATTTTCGCTGTCATATATTTTCGGAAAAAACGATTTTCAAACGTAGAAAACTTTTAAATACTTGCAAGTTAATTAATTATGGATGAATCAAACACAGTTATTTTAAAAATCCTTTTACCGAACGAAACATTATTCAGATGTACTTTTCATGCTGTTGAATTTAATTATTTATTAATTCTTTGCCTTAATATTAATCACATGTGAACTTAATTGCAGCGCTTTACAAAAATGTTTACTGATAATTATTTTGTGAATTGTGGGTCATTGAGAGAGCAGTGTGGATTATAATCGCATAAATACGAAACATTTCGAATCAGAATACTTGTCTATCGATGAATGATATTTTTCCGGATATTTCACATTTTAACATAAGGAACCCGGAAATTATTTTTCAATTTTTTAAAATTTATTCTCAAACTTTACTTTTAGTTTGTCATAGGTAAAAGTGTATTGAGAAACGAGGCCATTGAACTCTGAATATCGCTTTATAAGCTGGAAATGCGTGCAATACTTAAAGTTCCTTTGTCATTCAGTAATAAAGTCAAGTGCCAAATATTTCACGCCATCGTGTCAAAATGTAACTTTTCTTATACTTGATTTTATTATTCAAATTATAGTATTGATTAAATCCTTTCAAATTGAGTCAGCGTGTTTCGATTTTATAGAATGCTAAACTTATTTACAAAACAAAACTGTATGAGCTGCTAATATTTGTATGGGTGACATTAGTAAGACTAGGATCGGGCGTGTATAGCAATTAAAATATATACCCTTATCTATTATAAATAGCTTTTGACAAAACAGTTTTTTCCTTTTTAGATTTTGTTGGGAGAATTCATTTTCGGTTGAATAACTGTCGTATATTTCGATCGTTTTTTAATATTTTCTGAATAACGTGGCTTGTATGGTTTTGACTTAGAAAATTCACACATAAATTCATCACCTGTTGAAATTTTGAGAAAATTTATATAAGAAACGTTTCTTTCGCATAGTCTTTTCAAATATCTACTAATGAACATATCTTTATATATAAATTGGAAAGCAAAACTTGTTAGAAATATGTGAACATAGAGAGTGTTAAAAAACGGAAACCAATCAATTACGTGCGTCACATCCGGTTCAAGCTCAATGCTTGTACGTGCTTCTTCTGCTTGCATAAATCCGGCTGTAATTTGTTTATCCATAAGGCTTCGTATGTGGCTAGCTCCCTTTTGTTAATGCATTTATTAATTGTTTTGAATGCTACAACTGGAGAACATACGTGCGATGTTTCGACGATTTGTTGCGCAATTGCAGACTTGTA
This sequence comes from Eudiplozoon nipponicum, assembly GCA_029291075.1. Taxonomy (NCBI): domain Eukaryota; kingdom Metazoa; phylum Platyhelminthes; class Monogenea; order Mazocraeidea; family Diplozoidae; genus Eudiplozoon; species Eudiplozoon nipponicum. The sequence goes on from JAQBSW010002301.1 coordinate 32,851, forward strand.
CTCACCATTTGATTTAAAACAGGCGTTTAAGTTACAATTTTCTCTCATTCGCGAAATGAATTAAATAATAGTAAGGGAGCTAGCCACATACGAAGCCTTATGGATAAACAAATTGCAGCCGGATTTATGCAAGCATTAGAAGCACGTACAAGCACTGAGCTTGAAATGGATGTGATGCACGCAATTGATTGGTTTCCGTTTTTTCACACTCTCCCTATGTTCACATATTTCTATCTTGTTTTGCTTTCCAATTTATATATAAAGATATGTTCAGTAGTAGAAATTTGAGAAAACTATGCGAAAGAAACGTTTCTTATATATGATAAAATTTCTTTTTTTTTGCACACAGGAAGGATACAATGAATTTTATTAAAGCTCGCATTTCAAAAGAAAAAATATATATGTAAATTTATATATACAATTATTCGTTATCTCAGATTAAATTTTTTGCAAATTCTGACAAACTAATTAACGCTATAAAAACACTTATTAAGCATGCTTGCACATTTAACAAGTAAAAATGTGCCAAAATTTATTTATGCAGCATCATTATAATATTTAGGGCGTTAAACAAAATTATTTTGTTGATTTTGTGCGTTTTACGCGAGGGTTATTTCAAGTGTAAATTTGAAACATTACGGGATATTAAAGCACGAGACAACTAAAAAACCGTTCTATTCAATTTATATGAACAAATAAATCTAAATATAGGCAAATAATACGATTCGTTTTTTATTACTGATTATTTGAAGCTTGTCCAGAATGTATGACTTTGTCATTATGTGGTTTCTGCGTTTAATATACATACTTATATTGCAATATTCTATAAGATTTCTGTTCATCGTAAACATATCTTTAAACATTTCTCACTAAATTGTAACCATATTTTAGTGGAAATTTCATGCTAAAAAAATTGATCGCATTACCAAAACTTTTATGCTATTCATGTGGCTAGTAGAAGGCAAATTTATTATGCCCTAGAATTATTAATTATGCAACTTTTTTGCTAGCCATCCAGTAAAACAATCAATACGATCACACGGTGTCTTGTAAAGTAATACGATTTCCAACAATTAGGTAAACAGTATAATTTTAAATGTCCAAAAAACCAGGCTTAATGGGTTACATTTTAATAATTATTGCCATGTGTCCAATAAATCCCATTATTTCGGCTTAAATATGTTAAAAAAAGCATATAGTTTAACGCGAAATTGTGTTTAGACCTGACTGTTGGACAAGATTTCAACTTTTCTTTTAAAAGTTTAAAATTAGTCCACTTTTTTGTTTATTTATTTTGGCGAACATAAAAGCTGGATTATTAACAGAATTTTGAATTTTGCTACTTTGTTTAGTATTCGTTATACTGTTTTATGCAATCACAATTGCCTTCATGTATATCATTATGAACCATTTGAGATACATATTTTTAAAATAACAGAATGATTTTAATGTTTCTTTCATTTTTCAGTAGAGGTAGTTCAACCAATTTTCATTGATAAAATAGTCTAAGCTATGCTCAAATTGTGCCTCGCCTCGTTTTTATTGCATTTTTATTTGAACGTTTTTCTTACCATTATCGCCTGTTGAAGAGAAATTTGCCAACTATTCTAGTCAATCATTTTGAAAGATTATACATGTCTTCCTAGATTCGAAATGGTCAACTTTTTTCCGTTAATATATTTTTGTCATGCTGTTGCTCATTCAGCACGTCTTATTTTCTATTTTACGTGTTAAAACTAATCATATATCGATTTTATCCAATGCCAAAATACGCTTTCATGGCTTAATTGACATTTCGAACGCTTATTTTAAATTTCGTTAATAATTTGTGTTTATTGCTAAATAAAATAGAGAATTTGTAGCATTACACATATATTACTCTGAATTAATCGATATATCAACAGCAGTTTCTCAACTCGTTGGGAATGGATTAACATACATTTAGTGCACCACAGCATAATGCTAAGTTCATTATATGTTAAATTTTAATCCGTGTGACGGTGTATCAATTTGGAAGGCGATTACGGAGTAGATTATAATCAAATGGTTGACATAACTGACAGGAAATACGATATTTATTATACACAGGTATTTTCTGGTAATAATAAACTGGAATTATGTCAGAAAATATATTTTATTGATAAATATCGACTTTTAGACTTAAAGCTACAGCATATGATTGATCTATTAAACGGTGTTCTAAGCTAAAATAACATTTGGTAATGGCATACGTGTAGAAACCCTCTACATTTTCACAGCACGTTCGAAAATTATGTGTATTTTTAAGTGTCCTATCCCGTTTTTTTCTCATTTTTTGCTTTTTATTTAAATAACCAAATGACACAATTAAAACCTCGTATAGGAAAATCTTTAATTTGACATATTTTTACATATAAAGGTAATTTTCGGAAATAAATTCTAAAATAAATATTTAAGTCGTTTTTATTATACGCACATTATATCGGCAAAAAATTTTTTTCTTTTAATGCCGTATTATTGATGGATGATTTTACTGAGGTGATAATATTGCTTGTGTGAACACTGCAAGTTTGGACGCTCAGATGTTCACAATAGAGAGTTTGACTATCTACTTACTTTTCCTTAAATCACGTTTGCGAGCTTGAAATTAACACAAATCAAATTGTATTTAATCTGACATCGAAAAACATTGCAAAACTACCGTCAGCCATACTGACGCATTTCGACCTTCCATGATAATAAACAGAATACAACGGCGAACTAAATAGCAAGGGTTAAACCGCAATGCATACATATGGAAAGCATCATTTGATATACGGCTTTCAACTCCAGTAGTCTCGAATACATTGGACACGACTAAAAATATGGGCTGCAAAATTTCTATGCGGTAACAAACATTAATTTTTTGCAGCTATCACCACACACACACACATACACACACATATATATATATATATTGCTTCACAAATAGAACTGTAGTTGCTGCGCCACCCTGTCGTAAACTACACACAGCTTTTAACCATATCATAACTTGTGCGTTGGATTGACCTTTCCTTCAGGTGTAGGATTTTGGAATCTCTTTAGAACTAAAGTTTCAACTACCCAAATCCAATCCTTCATTCTAGTACAGACAACACGCTATTTGGTGTAGTGGTTTTCAATAGAAGATATATATATGCCACTGAATCCATTATTTCGTGTACTCTGAAATATATATATATATATATATATATATATATATATATATATATGCCACTAGGTCCATTGTTTAAAACTTATAAGGTAAATCATCTTTGCCACTGCACATAAAACAAAACAATACTTTCAGTACAGGTTAAAACTATGTAAATTTCTGAGATTTTCAACGTTCTACTATAAGTAGAAGCTGGGAATACTGAAAATATCTCCATGTTTGCTCGATGATCGAAAATTATTTCATATTACCAATTCTCGTTTATATAATGGAAGATTGATGAATTAAGGTAAATTCTATTCACAGATTTTTAGCTATACTCCTACAATAGGAAAACTGCTATCACATCAGCAGCTGATCCATTTCTACTGGTCATTGTCATATATGCTTATATATGCACATAATTTTGTCATTGTATCAGTATTTTATTATATTCTTGTTGAGTTTTTACGAATTATTATTTTTTATACGTCTTGTTATTATTAGGCACCCAATGGATGAGCTCAGAATTGATCCCCGGGGCATTTTGTTTTTATCATGAAATTCATACACTATGGAATAGAAGCCGCATATTGGAAATTTGGTTTTATACTAAAAATTGTATGTTTTGGTCTACCCTCCGGATGGATACACTTGCCTTTGGCCTTTGGGCTTAATATCTAACTTATCAATTAGTTCTACTGTTGCAGCGTTGTAGGCATGTTTAACGGGAAAGTAATATTTGTTAAAATAACAAGAACAAAATTTTATTTGGTTTAATTTTTAATATAAAAAGACAGTTGATTAATTTTAATCAACCGTATAAATTTAGAGACCAGTTTCGTTCCAATTCACAATCATCTTTTGTTGCTGGAATTTATATGGACAGTATTTGAGCACGGGTCATTTGATCCTATGTCAGGATAGTCCTCTCTTATGCTATCCAGATATGCATATCCTTTACAATATTCAGCTTAATACCAACTTTTGTCCTTTCTTCTGACATTCAGATGCATTCCTGTGTTTGTCGCCTTCTATCTGAATTTTCAATCTGCCATCCCCAGTTTGTCATGATAAGTTGGACATAATGCCAACTAGAGTGCAGAAATCACAGTAAATTATAACGTCATCATTATTCTTAAAACTGTTCTCAATTTAAATTTAGCGTTCTCTAAGTGTGCAAATAGAAGTCATCAAATAAACCTTTCTGAGTTATTTGATTACTGCCGAGGTTTTAACCTGAGATAATTTGGTTTAGTAATGCAAATCATTCGCCACGCCCCTGAAGCTGCGTATTTCCGGCAACTTTCAATTTTTGTTTAATCTCCGCGACTTGCGTTCAAGGGTTGCTGCTTTACTCTGTCAATTTCACAAGAATCTGATTAATCCCCATTTTCATGTACGCATCGGATTCGCCTTCATATTGGCTGGGTGCGGATTCGTCCCATTCTTACGACGGCTTCAACGTCGTTCATACTAACCAGTGGAAATGAGGTAAGATCTAATTCCGTAATCGTACCTAATTTTCACTGGTTAGTATAAACGATATTGAAGTCCTCAGAATATAGGGACAAATCCGAAATTAGCTATTAAGAAGTGGGGATCATTCGGATCTTTGCGCAACTGATAATGCAAACCGACAACACGCGATCGCAAATGTATTACGTGTTGCGCGCATAGTTTAGTTTAAATAGGATCAGAAGGCTAAAGCAGAGGCTTACTGGCGACTCAGCAGTAGTAGCCGATATTACGCCCTTTACCCACTAAATATTTGGCTAATACGCTATTGTCTTATATTCCCACATTCTTCCCCCAAGTATGTAGTGTTTAAAGGGCGTATTACAGTCTTCAACTGATGAGTCCGGTCCAAAACGAATGTGCATGAGATTATACTTTCCGTTCATGCTGTTTTTGGTTTATCCTTCTGGTCACAACTAAACTAATATATATATATATATATATATATATATATATATGTATATATATATATATATATATATATATATATATATATATATATTATATATATATTATATATATATATATATATATATACATATATATCCCTGCAATCGGAATGCGTAAGCAAAATTTTAAACAACGTCTCAGACAAGGTTACTGGCCTTTTATGACTTAATGCAAGGAATAGGGCATATTCCGGCTACGGCGTTACAACTTGGAGAACATAATCACTACGAAAAAAAAAATTTCATTTAGTTATTAAATTAGGCGAACGGTTCATAAGCTAGCAACGGAAATTGGTCTACTAGGACTCTTTCTTCCTTAATGCACAGCAATCAGTTCGTTAGCACTTCAGTCTATGAATAACTAGTTCAGAAGCATGTAACACAGTTCTTACACCACCTAGGCTATGCATACAGTGTAATTTACAAATAAAAATTAATAAACGACGGATACGAGCAAACAGAATAGGAAGTGTTTAAATAACCGAGTAAAACAGGTTTCGATAGTACTCGTTTTCGGTTACAAAATTAAACAGTCATCTATATTTGACTAGATAAAATGACCTTAGCCGGTGTTTAAGCTCTGGATCATTCTGCTGACATGCATGTGACTTATCTCCAAACTCACCGTAGCCGCGCATAGCATACGATTTTATTTATTTAACAACTGATATATTGGTCCGTAATTTTGCAAATATAGCACACCAATAAATCACCTTATGATGGCGGTCCTTGAACCTCGTGAAGTTATCTAATAGCAATGTATAAGTGTATTACGCGATTATGCCCACTATTTTGTTAGTCTTACCACTGATTAACATTCCGCGGATTTGTTGGAATATGAATAAATGTTATGACCACTCTCAAAATGCTCTGCATAAACAGCGGAATTTCTCGCTAATTCCGATAGGTGCTCAATAATATCTAAACTTTTAATTGCTTAATCTCGACCATGGTTTGTTTAATTTCGATCGATAACATATGTCTAATCAAATCTTGTCAAATACAGTTCATTAACTATCACCTAACAACGTGGCGTGGGGAAATTACAAATCGGGCAAAAGGTCAAATGGATTCTTTCATTTTTATAGATAATTAATTACGACAATGTTGTTATTGCACCATCTTCTATAACTTTGGAATTATTATCGCATCGCATGTAACCCAATCGTGTCGAGTATTACCAGTTAAACACTACGAGCTGTTGGGAATTTCATTCTGTCCATATTCTTATGTAGATTAACAACGATTTGTGAAACTATTTTTGTTGTGTCAATTTGGAAATATATTGCAAAGCTAAAATTTTATTGTCGCCGTTATTACTGTTGATGTTCTAAAACTCATTCGATTATTTTCAAAAGTATGATATTTGACACAATTTACATCAATCTTTATGATGTTGAATAAACGAATATATTTTAAATTTATTACATTTGTAAGAGATTATTAAATTAACAATATAACACGGAATTTAAAATGATATGACTTTGTAGTAATAGTAAATTATTTTGGAAATGGGAATTCGTCACAACCGTTTAGCCTTAAACTGCATTTTTTAAATATCAAAAGCCTTTGACTTATATGAGTATGGTATATTAGAATAATAATTGCATAAAACGAAACGTAATAACAAAATCAAATTAATTATGATTTGTTACTTATCATAAATTTATTTATATTGTGGACTTATATATTGCACATCTTTACTTATTATTTTTTTATCATTGATTATCTTACCGTAGTTTATTGTTATAATTCAGTAAGTATTAGGAAAAACAAAAACGTAAATATAACCTTTGTAGATTTAGGAAAATATCATTTTTGCGATCTTATTATGCTATTTATTTTCCTTAGCATACGTCTAGATAGTTATAGGATTTAGTTATTAATTCCTAAGTTTAACTTGGCCGAAAGACGTTCGATATTACGTAAAATGATGTTCAGTTTAAACAAACGATAACTTGGTTTTTATTATGACATCAATATTAAAATGCCAATAACTATAGGGAAAATATTGTTTATTAAATGATAAATAATATTTAACCTGAAAAATGTTTTTATTTAGCAATAAAGTTTAAATCTGAGGGAAAAATTTGGTCGTTCAATGTTAGAAACAAAAGAGATTTTATATATTATAACAATTTTCATATTATAAAACAGAAAACGTTGTTCGGTGGATAAGAAATATTTGATATTTCAACACAAAATGCAAATTATGACTGATACTTCTGTAATAGTTGCGCAGTACGAATTTCAAATGTTGAATTTCCGCGATTTGCGTTCACGGTTTCGCGCTATGCCTTATCTGTTTCGCAAAGAGCTGATTGATCCCCATTTCCAAATACGTCTCTAGTTTTCCTTACTAGCTGGGTGCGTACTCGTTACTTCCTTTCGAAGGCATCAAAATCGTTCATACTGCCCACTGGAAATGAGTTACGATCTAATCTCCGTTGACAAATTATGGCAGTTTAAAAAATTTAATTAAATGTGACTACTTTAAGTTTGCAAATTGTTAATTGAAAATTTTTTAGTCTTAATTTTCCAATTTTTTTGGGGAAAATAATTACAACTCTAGGATAACTCACTGAGCCTTTCATTGAACTAATTAGTTTCCTAGGTTTTATTACAATTCCATATTGGGTAATATGTTATTTCAGTGGTCATTTCTTAAAGGTACCATACATCAAGGAATCTCAGATTAATATTCAATCCAACAAATAAACAGAAATATTATTAATAATGGAAAATAATCTTGTAGTAGGCTAGAATGCTATTGAAACTCGGGAAATTTAGGCCGCGAAAAGTGATTATTCACTTTGCAACCGAATGTGCAGTAAATATGGTCGATTTAAATTTTAACCTGATTAAAGCTCAAGCACTTAGCCACATTGAAAACCTAAAAATCTCTTTTTTAGAGAAACATTATTCAATCGATTTTACATCTTTGAAGTGCATGCTTTCGGAGGTCTTCTTGTGAGCTTTCACTCAACTAATTTTCGCTATGTATCTTTAATACCATACAACCTGGACAGTCTTAAACTAGTAGTGATACATGTAGTACACTTGTTTATTAATAGTATATATTTACCGATTCTTTGTAATTTAAATAATCTCATAATCAATCAGAAAGTATTCCAAGATGTAGTCACCTGGAATAGAACGCGCAAGTACATGCGAAATTGATAGAAATTTTGTATACATATCCCAAAGCAATAAATATATTTAATGTAATAAAGGTTGCGATTTTGAGATAAACACCAATCCTATTATATATTTATGTGCAATAAAACAAGAAGTCTTGTTATGGACGAATTAATTGATTAAGATGATGTAATGCCCCTAAAAGACAATTTGTGAAATGTACTCTGCTGCATAAACGGCACCAAATTTGACGACGTCTACGTCAAATTTTAATCGTACTCGTCGACAGGGTCTTGTTCTCGTTTCTCAATTATACTTAAGTATACTATCAGCTGATTGGAAGCGTCCCAGGGCAGACGTGATTTGAACTTCGGCGTACTATACAGCACCTGCTTTACCTTCGTTTGATGGAAACATTGTGTATGACAACGCAACACTCCGGTTGCATTACCGTCTAGCCTTCCTACGTGACGAAATTTTACACTTTCAATCTCAAAATGACAAAATGACAGTTGATGAACTGACAGATCTCATTTGGTGCCCAACACGGGGAAGTATGGACTAATAAGTGATACAGCCAAAGTTACCTCGTACACCTAAATACGAATTTAAACGTACACATATTTCTTGGCTGTGATGATCGCCCTGTTTTTTCACTCAAGAGCAATGACTCGTTGGAATTCACTCACCCACGGGTATGTAAAATCTTCAACAGTATTCGAAAGACTACGAATATTAAAATATCAACAAAAAAAAACATTTCAGTACTATTAAGCAGCTAAAGACGCGCCAGTCTTTGCCAGAACTCGAACCTTTAACCAGAAAAAATTCACGCTGCCTGGGTCATTTTTAATACTCTGCCGGAGGGCTGTATTATTCGTTCTAGTTCTAGTCCATGTTCCTTCCCGACTGGGTGTGCAATAAAAGAAGAATTTCTGTTTCAGATTAATCAATTGATTTACTTCGGAAAATGACCACAAATAATTTGAAGTGTAACAATAGAATAAAGTTCAATAAATACAGAAATAAAGGTGACTCTAAGAAGGGACTTGGTAAAATGTGCCATGCTGCATACCTTTGCCAGTATGAACTAACAATAATATAAGGTAATGAAGGCAATTCATTCAGTTGACCGAGTTCTTCTTTGTAGGGAATTTTTAATCATTTTACAGAATTTTTCCGCTGACAGGGTTTGAATTGGGGCACATTTGCCTCACCATATCGATGCCACCACCTCGTCATACATTATAAACAGTATTGCGTTAAAAACTAACCTACGTTTTTCTTTAGCCTTTCGTTTAAGTGGAGCCTGTGTGGTACATAATTTCCAACAAGCCACATGAATCTGCTTATCACCGACTATTTAAATACCAGAAAATTTAGTTTTTTTTAATATAATTAGTGCTTTTCATTCTAGACAAGTTTAACTTTAAATTGAAAATTAATAAAATTGTAACAGTAAGCCGTAACTTATAAAGAATTTTCTAACATCATAATGTTTCAAAGAGAATGCCCAGCAGATAGTAAAATGTTGCTTTAGTATATTTCAACATGGTTAAGTTTGCAACAGATTCATATAATTTCAAATAAGCTAAGCGGCTGCAAAATTTTAAAAGTTGGAATTTGATCGTAGTTTTGAAATTAACTTAATTCAATAAACAGAAGATTGACAGTCGAATGCATAAGATTTGTTAGCTACTACACAATTACTTTTTATTAGATTATAATTTTATCATCTACAATTTTTTTTCACCTGAATGCACTCTAACAGGAATTAATTGTAAAGAACAAGTAAAAGAATTACTTCCTCTTATTTCTGAAATAATTGTCACCAAGTGGTCCAGTTTAAGAGAAAAAGATATTCTTTAAACAATAATCGTGCATCCTCATTGATAATCCGAATACTGACTTACATAAAATTATTTGCAGAAGAGAAAAAGTAAAAGTAAGCTACAAATTTAAATTTCATTTCCACGCTCTGTTAATACTTTGAATTTTGCAAGACTCTATGCTCACGCGAATTTAGAATTATTGCGCAATTTACATGAGGTATATAACGTCAATTGAAAGATTTCGAAGTATAAATACAAAAAATATTCACTCGTTTATACATCTGCTTTGGTTACACCAAACTCAACTATACAGCAGTGTTATCACAAATATTCTAAACTAAATTCAATTAGCGTTATTTAGCAATACGTGACAATATGCAATATCCTGAACGTAATATATTGCAAATATGCACTTTTTGTATTGCAATTAGTACATTTACCCGTACAAATGTGAGCCATGCCGTATTTTTAAAAGTCAATTAACATCTCGTCTTCTCCGAAAATATTACAAACAACCGAAAATATCTGGAAAGCATTTCTGAAGGGACATAACTGTGATGCCTAGAGCCCTACTGTATTCAATGCAAACGTTGAAGAAGATTAAATTTTGTATTTAACCTTATCAAATCTTATTCTACAGATTCAAAAGTTAAGTTTTCTTAGAGTAAGTTTTGTAAAGCGTTGGCCTTGAAGTAAATTCATTGAACTATTGGAATTATAATAGAATTGCCCAAATCCGTGTCAAATATCGTTCATAGTACTTATTTTAAATAGGAAGCATCATGTTTATCAATAGAAAACGAATATGTGTTTAAAAACCCAAGGAACAATTTAATTCTGCAAATCGCATTTTTCATTTTCAATGCTATTTTTTTCATTACAACGTTAAATTTATCTGTAAAAAAGAATTTCGTTTGTACATTGAAAAATAAAAAGGGTAATATTTATTGCATATTTATTGGACAATTTTTTCATATTTTTCATTTATTTACAATATAATAATATTGAACTCACTATAACAAATATTTTGACTATAGCTTGGCCAGTATAACATTGCATGGCGTATTATTAAAAATGTTTGCGTTTTGTTAAAACTATTCACACGGGAAAACAACATTGACAAAATTATGTGAAATTTATTATTTATCGTAAACCATGTGAAAATGAGTGCTGTTTAATGTTAATTCGTAGCTGGACACGTCTAACTTTATAGTTATAAAAGCGTTTAATCAATTTCTTAATATTCGTTAACTAGAGGCACGAGGGCAGACAAGATTACACACATATAAGCGACGATTTAAAATAAGCAACCCAAAATGAATTATGTCATTATAAATATTCTAAAATTACAAACAAAAGTAGGTTTTTCGTTGTCGATAGCAGGTGTTACAGACCACTTTGCAACACCAAATGAATTGACAATTACACTGGTAGGAGTCAAAAATGTTTTCCACTCGATAACCCCTTCCACAGCACAAGTAATCACAATGACCGTAGCTTTGTTTATCGATTTCCGATGCCATATTCGCTTTATCGAAATAATCCGTTTTAAATTCATTCGATTTTGATGCTTCATATAGCCGGCTTAACTGTCGATCATCGTGAGCCTCAGTTAGGTTTGATGAACTTGTCTGAGGATTGGTGTTATAGTATAGCTCGTCATGCGCAGACGAAACGGAGTGCAAAGGAGTAGGAGGTTCTAGTCGGCATTCCCGATTTTTGGTGCCAAATGACCCGTCGGTCGGATTGGCTTCGCAAAAGTCTGCAGATATGTGTATGGCAATCAAATTTATCTCCATTAATGATTTTGGCGCATAATCAAAACTTGGGTATTCTTCAGTTATACCATTTTTTAAGCGATTATCGGCGCCAGCAAAGTACGTTTCCTCATCAAGTAGACTTCTGTTCATTAAATCTTTGTCTGTTGAGCTGAAATCACTTTGAGGGATAATTTGAGCTCGCATAAGATTATGACTACGGCCATCGTGTTCAAATGTATCTGGTTGGTGCGGTTGTGGAGATGGATCATATATCGCGTCTGTTGGCAGCCCGTAAAAACCTGCCCGTGCGGTTCTTCTAAACGTATGACGATCGGCGTTTGAATGTTCTAATTGTTGTTTCATAGTATTTGAATTTGGTCCCGTTGCGCGAATAGTCTTCGACTTCAAATGCTGAAAAGTAAAAATGTTTTTAAAAAACGATATATTTTAATGGTATGCATTACACTGCTAAGGCTATATGACGTTTAATCTTTGTACAGCTTTATACTTGCATATACTGTGATACTTAGCAACGTTAACGCGATGCACACTGTACCGGAAAATCTTGATTATAGTAGCGCAGCGGACGGCCAGGCGGCTTCTCGACTTCATAAGTAAACTGAGCCGCGGGCAACATTAGCTTCTTCATCATTGGTTTTGGCGGAGGGTATCCATTGATGTAGGCGCGTTTAATTTGTCGTCTATGCCATTTCGAGAGTAGACCAGTTGTTGTTGTTCGTCGTCTTTCCATTTTAAATTGAAATATTTTAAACAAAATGGAACAAAATTAAAATAAATCTAGTATAATGTCATGTTTTTTTCGTACAATTTTATTGTCCCTAACAATATATATATACTGAAATCTAATTAAATGCTACGAGGATCTTAATGTTCAAAAAATAATTAAATTAAATTAAATTAAATTATTTTTAACGATTTAATATCGCAGTGAGAGTGCCATCTCTCGCAAATATGGATAGAAAATACTTCATAATGACGAAAATTAATTAAATGTACATTTTATCATTCTTTGCAAAGTAATGGTCCACAATCAAAGCGAGCTTTTAAGACATGGTGCCAGAGAAGTTGCTTTTAGCTTGAATACGGATAATTAACTCTGAATTTGAGGGATAAAAAATAATAAAATTAGTATAACTAATAGTATGCTAATAGTATAGATTTTTACGTGAGATGTGTATTTAATAATTATTTAGTCAAACAAATGTTTTTTTTATTAATATCACGTTTATTAAAGATATTAATATTGATTAAATTTCTAGTTTAATGCGAATTTTAACTCAAGCCTCCGAGAAGTTCTTTTTCAAATTTTCTTAAGTGAACACGAGTTTATGATGTCAAAGCTATTGCATTAGTGTTCTTCTGAATGATCAATACTTTTGTATTATTATTTCATATTAGTTACGTTATTATTTAAAGTGTTATGACTAAAGTATTTTACAGTAATGTTGTTAGTCGCGTAATCAATCTTAATTTTTTTCATGCATACAATTCATATCCCTTCATGAGGAAATCTTTGCATTGTAAAGAAAAGACGTAGACTTAAACTCTATATTTATGTATTTTAACACGAATGGCGATGAACAGAAAGTAGTTTTTTCATCTTTCTACCAATTACCTTGAGCATATAAGTAAAATGGTAGGGCGAAATATGAAAAATACATTGTTTAATCGAAATTGGTACATTATGAGAAGAATTCAGTTAGGTCTGGATAACTTATATTCTTTTTTTCATATATAATTCGTAGCTATATATATTGCCAATAATAAAATGGAAAATGATTATTATTCATCTGTAATATTTCGTGCACACATCAGTATTATCCATAAAAGACTGAAAAAGGATTTCAATCTGATGGTATTATGTTTAGAGACATGAACTTCTTTTTTATGCCATGAATCTCGAGTTTAAAGACGACACCCGTGAACATAAATTGGTGATTAGTGGTATGATTTGGATTAAATATATATTTGACAGAAAAATCCTAGCACTGAATAGAGAAGCAAAGCCAATTCATCCAGTAGATCGGCTTCGTCCGAATTTGCAAATATTCAAGTGCTGTCCAGAATTTGCCACAGACGAGGCTCAAACCAGACCACTTTTACCGCTAAGTTTGGTGTTTCTGCCAACGACCCCACGCCTGCTGCATATGGCATGCAGTTTTTAGTAATATACCTATTTATGCTTCGATAGCTAGTCTTTACTTGTATGATGACACATAAGGAGCGGCAGCTTAGAACTTCAGGTCTTAAGAGATTTCGAAATGTTTTTAACTGAATGGAAGGCTATACAAAAAATAGTTTGGATATTACTTCGAATTGAGTGAAGCGTGCGGTACGATTGGGGCATTTGAGTGAACCCAGACACAACAGCAAACTTTCCCCGTTTTGAGCACCACACGGGGCCAATTTTGTACAGTATTAGACAGAGTTACAATATAGACAAAACCAGTCTACCAGAGTAATTACTTGCTAAATAAATACTATATATATATATATATATATATATATATATATATATATATATATATATATATATAGAGAGAGAGAATAAGAAAAGATAGAGAGGCAAGAGAGTGCAAACTCACATCTTCAATTCAATATATTTACACACACACACACACACACATATATATATATATGTATATATATATATATATATATATATATATATATATATCAATATATATATATATAAACAAATGCACATTATATTAACATTATATTTGCATTAAGAACACAAATAAATACTATTTTTGCTTAAGTTATTTTATAAATATATATGTATACGTATAAACAGTTTAATGTTCTTACCAAATTGCGTAGTCAGAGAATAAACCAATACAAATATTACATGGAATATTTCACGTAGCCCACGGTGCAAATCAAGTCAGACAATAGAGGCAATTTTAGTTTGACCTCCTGAAGGTCCTACTAACCATTCCAACTAGGGAAAACGATATCAAATGAAATTATTACTTAGCATTTTGATGCTAAGCAAAACATTTATATATATATATATATATATATATATATATATATATATATATATATATATATAACGTCCATTGCCTTCGAATATTACACGGTATATTTCTAATTAGGAAGAAAAAACACATTAATAACAAAGTGGATAATGGTCATTTATTTCGAGAATACTAAACTTCACTTACAATTTTATATATAGACACAAGCGCATACACACTTAATAATTAGCCAAAACAAGAGATAGAAGTAAAACCGAGTCAGACTTGTTGCCACCTACATAATCAAATGTATATAAATGAGAGACTGTAAAATGAAGTTTAGTATTTTTGAAATAAATGGCCATTATCCACTTGGTTAACATTCCGTGTTTTCTTCCTAATTATATATATATATATATATATATATATATATATATATATATATATATATATAAGCCATGATATGTATAATGTAGTAAGAAAATTCGCCAGTAAACCAGTTTCGTCCGTATTTAAGAACACTTTACGTATTGTGCAGTATTTCCGGCGTACAGGATTTGCATCTGAGCACGTCTGCTTTGAAGTCTGTATCTCTAACCACTGAACCACACTGAAGTATGAATGAATTGCATTTTATACGCCAGACAATGCTTAGTTTATACTGATTAATCCACCAATAGGTGGTCTTTATGCAATCGCGGAGAGGAACAAACCTAGTTTTCAACATTTTAGAAAATAATATCTGTTTAATTTTTAATGTATTCACATTTTAATGAGATATGGCGAAAGATCTTGACAAAATGCCTGTGTTGTGACATTGACAATATATAAATATATTCTGTATATATATATATATATATATATATATATACTCAAAGTAACAAACATCTAACCTTAATATTCAAAAGTTTCATCAATATGATATTCTTATCGACTGGCCATGAATAACAAAATTCAACAGCAATCTACTAGTATCCAGTCAAGAACAAACAGGCCCTCGACTAGAATCAACAAACATACAATCGGATTGGCAACAAACTGAAGTGGAAATAACAGAGGCGTATACGGTGACAGATGTTCCCAAATGATATGAGCGTTTAACACTGCAATACACACTGGCGCTGTTACCATGTTGAAGTTATGAATTTGCACAACAAAGTGAAACGATCAACTACACTGGGAAAAATAGCACTCGTACATGTAACAGTGAACAATGCGCACAAATGGTTAATTCTCAAGCCGTCAAAACAATAATGACCAGATCTCAGACATCACTTTGCAATACTGCGAGAATGACCTTTACATGCAAACACGCATACACACAAACACAAACGCATACACACTCACCAACTAGCCAAAACAAGAAACAAAAGTAAAAACGAGTCAGATTTGTTACCACTAGCATAATCAATTGAAAACCCAAAATGTATAAATATGTATGATTGTAAAAGAGATGATTAGTATTCACGAAATAAATGGCCTTTATCCACTTTGTTATTAATCTGTTCTTTATTCCTATTTATAAGTATATATACACACATATATATATATATATATATATATATATATATATATATATATATATATGCAAATTTCAATAATGTTTCGTTTTAGCCATAAATAGCCAAAATTGGAGTTTGTCACTGATCAATATGATGAATAAAAGGACAGTCAACAATAAAGTGGTGTTTATGAAAATATGCAACCTCTGACAATCAAAAACAAGACGACGACAGAAAGGATATTTTGGTATATACAGTGATTAAAATGTTTTCATTTACATTATTACAATGCTTACCGCCGTTTCTCTGTAGATCTGTTTAATCGGTGCCATTGACTACGCGTACTTTTGGTTTCGAATCCATTCTTGACGTCTAGTTGGCTTGCTAGAGAACATATTAAAATGTTGACAGAAAAAAGATATTATGTGTTTAGTTAACTGAAGATGTTATATACGTGTCGCATAAATTTAAAACTAAATTTTCCCTATTTTCACTTATGAATAAAATTTTTCAGTTTGTAACCGATTCATGACGCCAAATATTTGTTTACACGTCTAAGATCAACAAACGTGTTAAATTTTACAATTAAGTTATGGGAGACAAATGGTAATATTTCTAAAATATTTAACGTTTGAAAGGAGTAAAATGTATAAAGCACAACTTATGGTACGTTTAATGATTATTGCTTGCGCTGGAAAACTACTGATGATATAAAATGGATAGCTTTGGAAGTATATTGATACTTCCATGCAATATAAAATAGTTTTCTGACTCTCTGTCAAATGTCCTTGATGCCACTACCACCTACGCATTTCTACTTCGGTGTGCTCGATAAGCGTAAATCCTGGCTAGTTAATTTTATTATATTATCTAATAATTGGACTATATCGGCATTATATTTATACAAATTACTTTTATAACCGTAGTGAATATAGAACGGTAAATTTCCAATTAATTTGATTTGCGGCATTATTGACACTTACCTATTATCATTTGTATCTGGTCCAATTAAAAATAACTTAATACTAGGTAAGCACTACCAAATACATAATTGGATATATATTAGGTCATGGAAACGAAGAATATATCAATAAATATTTTTTATAGAAAAGTAGAAAAGGTGTAATTGGACAAAAAATAACTTTATTGATGCGTAAATAGAATTCACAGCAGGCGAATTAGCATTTACCAATTATGATTCAACAATTGTAATTTTTTTCTGAAGTTATTAAAGAAAAATAGTTTTCAAAAAAATTATTTACTAAATTTAACAATAATTGATCGCGCGGGTGGTGGTAACAATTCTTTTAATCAAGTTTGCGAGCCTGAAGTAAACACCAATCCCATTGTATTTAACCAGTCGTCGAACAACTTAACAAAACTACCGCCAGCCGCAACGCACTGACGCGTTTTGACCTTCCATGATCAGCATGAGAGTACGACGGGAGACTGACTATCGAGGATCAAACCGCATTGAATATATATGATAATAAAATTTAGATTTGAGACTCTCACCTCTAGCAGTCTCGCATACAATGAACTTGACTGGAAATGTCGACTGCACAATTTCTATGCGGTCACGTAAATTAACTGTTTGCAGCTTTCGCCACATATACATAAACGGGCAATAAAATTTAACAATAATTGATTGTGAGGATAGTGGTTACAATTCTGTTATGTTGATCGACGAATAGTTAAATACAATGGAATTGTTGTTTACTTCAAGCTCGCAAACTTGATTTAAAGAATTGTTGCCACTACCCGCGCAATCAGTTATTGTTAAATTGTATTGCCTATATATGTATATATGGCAAAAGCTGCAAACAGTTAATATTCGTGACTGCATAGAACTTGTGCAGCCGACATTTCCAGTCAAGTTCAATGTATGCGAGACTGCTAGACGTGAGAGCCGCATATCTAAATTTGTTTTCCACATATATTCAATTCGGTTTGATCCTCAATATTCAGTGTGACGTCGTACTCTTTTGATGATCATGGAAGGTCGAAACGCATCAGTGCGTTGCGGCTGGCGTTAGTTTGTTATGTTGTTCGACGACTGGTTAAATACAATGGGGTTGGTGTTTACTTCAAGCTCGCAATCCTGATTTAACGAATTATATACTAAG
Organism: Eudiplozoon nipponicum; assembly: GCA_029291075.1. NCBI lineage: Eukaryota > Metazoa > Platyhelminthes > Monogenea > Mazocraeidea > Diplozoidae > Eudiplozoon > Eudiplozoon nipponicum. The sequence goes on from JAQBSW010002301.1 coordinate 51,311, forward strand.
CGTTTAATTTGAATACATTTTCTACTGGACAACAAGACATGTATGTTTAGATTATTTATTAATTTAAATCGAGTTATTATAGGAAATAACCTTAAATTTTAGTCAAGCTAAACCTTTATTTTACAAGACAAATAATTATCAGTTAAAAAAGAAATATTAGGTTTTATACAACTACAGAATAATGTATGAAATATTTATTCTATATAATGGGTGCAAATTTAAATTTTTCATAATTTTTATGAATGTTAAACAAGGGAATATAAAACTATTTTTAATGGAAATCTTATTGCTTAAAAAGCAATGTGTTTAAAATATTTTAGTTGCACATTTTAAAATCAAAGTTATAAATTTACATTTTTTGCTGTTAAAAATGGATAATGTTTTATTGTAAGTCTCCAAAATTTGACATAGTATCTTATTTGCTATATTAGCTGCTCAAGTCAATTTTCTAATCAGTTTATATAAAAAATGAAAAGTGTCCGCAACTTTAGCTTTTTCTACCATAAAAGGAGTTATTGGACGATTGAAATTAACAGTTACTCTGACTTGTTTTATCTATAAATTATATTTAACTTAAATAAAGGAAATATTAAAACATCAATTAATAAAAAGTAGTGATTGACAGCATATCAACCGACCTTTTATTTGGTAAATTTAAACTAGCTATGTGCAACTCGAAGGGGATTACATAAATTAAACATTTTGTGCTACAAACAATTCTTATACTTTAAAAAAAAATTGATTGCACGTGTGGTCGTAACAATTCTTTAATTCAAGTTTGCGAGCTTGAAGTAGACACCAATCCCATTGTATTTAACCAGTTATGTTGTTCGACGACTGGTTACATACAATGGGAATGGTGTTTATTTCAAACTCGCAAACATGATTTAAAGAATTCTTATACTTTCCTGATTTTTGTTTCGCGAAAAAACTATTTTTATGCCTTCAATCCGCAGTTTGACACCATATATTTCGGAGCCGTCTTCCATGTCATTTTGCCATCAGCAATCTTATGACGTCAGCAAATTTTACAAGTATAAAGACAACCGTTAAATGTAGCTTAAACGACTTCATCTTTAATTAATAACAGATCACATTTGAGTAGACAATTTTTCAACAGATAAGCGTGCTTCATATATGCGTGTCTGTTTAAATCTATGAAACATACAGCAAATTCTAATTTCGTGCGTGCGTATGTTTATCCAAGTGGAAGTACAGTGATATATGCTAAATCCCTCTGTAGACAACAGAAATATTTTCTTACTCTTATTTTTAAAAAATGTAGTCTTCAAGCTGTAAAGTCAAATATCTAAAGGTAAAAATTAATGACCTTAAATAGAATAAGATGTTAAAATAAATGAAAAACAAAAAAAAATTATGATTATTGCCTATTGAAATAAAAATGAAAAGGTGACACATATCGTGAAGATTCAATGTTAATTATTACCAATTAAAAGGGACTTATGCTAATAGATAATGTGTGAAAATAGATAAAACAAGATAGAATTATTAAATAATCCTTAAATAAATTTATAAATCTTGAATATTTCCCGGAACATGTAGGTTAATCTTTATTCAATGTTATCGCTTTTTGATGGAGCGTGTTATAGTTTCTCATTGGTGAAATCCTCATTTCCTTACATTTTTCGTGCTGCATTCAAAATCTAACCCTATTGGTTTGCTAACAAAGAATCGTACATCAGGTTACGTATCGGATTATTTTATATGGATTCTCTAATTAACACTGCATTTTATGAGTAAATTTTATGTTAATTGGAAGTACGAAAAGTCGATTAAAAGCGCAGGAGGATTTTAGAGTACTGTTATTGCCGGACTACAAACGAAGCAGAAAAATAAGATCGGTACAATACAATATATGAACCATTTTAAAACAAAACATTATTCTGGACGCTAAGCTTCTCTATCAAAAGGTGACAATTGCACCGTTAGACATATAAGTTTTGTAATAAATTACGTGAAAGAACTTTTGCTTCCTTTATGTTAGTGAAACTATGCGCCAATTTAATGCAAGAATCGGGGAACACAAAACCCTATCCAGATAAGGGCAAGTTAATAAATTAGATTGCAGGTCGCGACAAAGCTATTGTACAACCGAATTTGAGCGCGTCTAATAAATTCTAAGAAGTGAATGACGGAATTAAAAGAGATCAGTGGAAGATGAAAACAGTGGGGGAACGAGAACTTGAACATAGTTAACAGAAAATAATCTTGGAAGTGCTAAAAGATCAACGTCGAATAAAACGCCTAAAATGGGATCTTTGAGAGGATGTTTGTATTGAGTTTCGTCAACATATTGGGAGTGAGTAGATTAGCTTTAGAAAGGAAAACGTTTTCATAGAAAGCCATTTCCACTAACTCGTTGTTGACGACCTCTCATTTAGATACGTTTTTAAAAGTATATCCTCTGTTTTCTGCTTAGATTAGAAATTTAAAAATAAAAGAAACGTTCTGTTGTGTAACTTTATTACGAACAATATATATGATTTTATAATTTTGGTTGAAGCATGGACTCATAAAGAAATTTATGATCAAGAAATTGTTGTCCATTACTCAATTTTCAGGAAATAACGATTGCTGAATAAGCTCGGTAGAGTAGTCTTAATATTAGGTAAAAATTGTTTAATACCACACTGTTACATAATTTGTGAAGATAAGTCCGTTAAACGTTGCGTTTCTGTCGATATTTATTTTGGCTGAATTTAACTGCGGTTTATAGGCGACCATATGCGTGCATACTTAACGATGACGATTTTATTACGACATAAAAGTATATAGACAGATGGAAGTATAAAATAATTGAAGTTGTAATTATAAAATAGGCCATCTATTCTGCTAAAAAATGACGTATCGTAAACGATAAAAGAATGAAAATAAGCTTCGGAACGCTTCGACTTTGCCTACTTAACGATATATTGAGTTAACTGGTACAGTCATTCGTTTATTGATTACTTTATAGAATAAGACTACAAAAATAATCATTCAAAGGAATAATTAAAATTTGAATAAACAAAAGATCCCAACTCACAAATCACATATCAAGGGTCTCAGAATTAAATTGGAACTTTTAGGAAAGTTATATGGAGCATTTCATTGCCTTTGATTATATAACATTAACTCGAACGATTTAAATTTTACATTAATTATTAAATAATCTATTTGATTAATTTACTGTTGCTGAATCTGTATAAGAATAGGGGATAGAAGATTATGTAAATTAAGAATAAACCGAGATAATATTTTGAAATGTAGTTCATTTAAAAAATTAAAACAAATAATATACGTGATTGAAACTGAATAAAATCTTCACTTATGGCGATCGTCAAAGATAAGAAAGATAGTATTAGCTAAGTTTAAGAGCAATCATAATTAAAGAAACAAACTCCTGAATGACTACATCCGGTACAAGGCAAAGATAAAACCTGTACTACCACTAGATATAACGGATGGTTAATTTATTTGTGCCTTGCAGGGAGGTTGGGTTATTAAATTTGTAACTCTGACTTTTTTTGTGAACAGAAACGACAAACTCGTTACTGATGGTGTTATACTCGTATAAGTAACGTTAAAAATAATACCTAAAAGGCAAAATTTTCATTTGGAATATCGATTGAAAATCAGCTTCAATTAACTTAAGACTTTTTCAATAAAAAATATATTGTATAATGACAAAATAGCCTTAAACATTTTCTCAATTTTGGTAAACCGATGCCTAAAACTAGTAGGCCAATGAATGACGACGATTAGAAGCCAATTTCGTCTATCCTTTATTTAAAAAAATAATGAACAATTAATACTAAAATTATGTGGCTCTGTTTTATCGGGTGACTTTGATTCATGGTGGCATGGATTTAAGAAAGAACTATCTACTACCACGAGTTTTCTATCAATGCGGAATAATGCACAACACTGGATGAGAATAATTTGAAAGCGGCAATGGTACATGTTGATATCTTAAATGCGCTTAACTCAACATAATTTTCCTCTATCGCGAATGCGATTAGCTCATTCTAGATGGAATCGGTTAGTTTTAGATTGCATAGCTATTATTTCCATAATAAAATTATGATAATTTTATTAAAGGGCATGCAATATGGATTGCTAAAAGTTACAACTGGCTTATCCCAAAGATCTGGCTTAGGGCCGATCCGTATTAAAATTCGTATTTGTGAATTCTCAAGATAAGGCATTCAATTAGAGTTTTCACAAGTTAGATTCGTGGTTTGTGGCTTTGCACTATCATTTTCGCAAAGATTCACATGATCCCCTTTTAAATGTAATGCTAATTCGTTCTTTTCCTCCGAAGGCTTCAACATCGTTCATAATAACCACTGAAAATGGGGTAGGATCTAATCTTCGTTGACTGATTACGTTTCGGAACGACATTTCCTACACCATCATCAAGCCTCTAGTCACACACACACACATAAATTCAAAAAGCACACAACATCAGATGTACACCACATTTGGTTAAATCTTCTACCATGAGTATTTTTACTGTATTTGTGATTAGAGGTACAATGATGGAAAGGGAAATACCATTGCGAAACGTGGCCTGTCAACGCAGATTTGATCATACCTAATTAGTGTGAACTATGTTGACGCCTTCGGAGGAAAGCGACCAATCAACACACAGCCACCACGAAGAAAAAATCGATACGTACTTGGAAATCGGGATCAATCGGAACTTTGCGAAATTGAGATTGCAAAGCGACAATCAACGAATTTAATTAATGGAAACTCTAAAGGTGAGGCTTGCACTGCGCAACCACTCAAGAATTATGTCACGAAGGTATTTAATTAGCGAGTATAAAAATTTTTCGAAGACCGAAATATTATTTGTCCAATTGATTCACGAAATATTGATTTGTTTAACTAGATATGTATAAACTGAGCAGATATTTAACAACGCTTGTCTCGAAGATTAATTTCCAAAAACATAATCGTTTTACTTCGGTTATAGGAAGGAATGTAAACATTTTTATTCTCATGATGCTGCTATTAATGATGTTTTTGAGGTGAAACTTCAACAACAAGTCATGGATCTACGCAACACTATATTGTGCACAACATCTGATGGAAGATATTTGGATAGAATAGTTGGATGTGCTAAGAAAAGATGAGCGGTAATAAGAAGAATCATAATATCGAATGATATATACTACACGTGAATGCAATTTGGATCAGGACGATCTCGGACAACGAAGGAGTGTTTTTCAAGCAAGCAGGAAGTTGTACAAACATAAATTTTGGAATATATTTGTCCTGTTTCATGCACAGTTTATGTTAGTAAACATCACCGTGTATCACTTCAATCTTTATGTTTTGAGAGACATTGCTTTTGCATAAAGCACTCCACCTGAATTAGTGGACGGACGTCTATATGAACTCGAAGAAGAAGGAGAAATGAGCAGGAACTAGAACTAGATTATCGGCAATTATTCCACCTAGGATGGAGAAAATCGTTGGAAGAAATTTTCTTTATCAAAAATATATCAAAGTTACAATCAGTCGTGAAGCATTTATATATGTAACCGAAAACTGATTGCGCGACCGGTGATAAGATTCACTACAGTCAAGGTTGCGAACTTGACACAAACACCTGATCCATTAAGTGCATACATTTGTCAGTATAAACTAAGAAATTTATAGTGTAGAAAAAGCAATTCATCCATTAGACCGGTTTCGTCCTTATTGAGAACTCATCATGTACTTGACAGAATTTGCCGCGGACAGATCTCGAACCTAGGCACGTCTGCTACGAAATCTGGTGCTCTAACCACTGAGCCACCCTGCCGCACACGTAAAGGGAAAAATACTAACCGATTTACATTAGTTATTATATGATTGCAAATTGTGCGTAATATGTGGCTGTGGGGCTTAATGGTTAGAGCACCAGATACCCAAGCAGACATGGCCAGGTTCGATCCCTGTCAGTGGCAACTTCTGGCCAGTACATGATGAGTTCCCAAAAAGGACGAAACCGGTCCGCTGGATGAATTGCCTTTTCTGAGTTTATACTGAGATATGTCTGTACTTAACGGGTCAGGTGCTTATATCAAGTTCGAAATCTTGATTATAGTAAATGTTTGTTTAATTCTAGCGTATTTAATCCTGCTGGTTTAAAAAAATTAACATTATTCTACGTGGTTATGCGACGGTGTATTGCAATTATTTTAAGTATATTCGTGTACTATAAATATATACCATAGGAAAATTACTGTCGGTGTCGCGAACTGACGTGCTGTGACCGAAATTTATTGTCATCAAAAGAAAACCATCAAATGATCAACGTTTATTAAGCATACAATGTGTAAGATAATTTGAAAACCTGTTAAATTATTTCCAAGTAGAGTAGAACTGTAACAATAAGCTAAATAAATTTGGATTGGCTCAAGTTTTGCTTCTAGTTCAACAGTTATTTTTCCATTTATTTCGCGTCTGCAAACTTCCTGTGAATAACCTTTTTATCAAATACGCAGTTATTTTTATATTTTGTGAGCGAATTGTATTAATATGCCTTTTGAAACATTACTATACTCCAACAGAAAAGCCATAAATGATTTTTTTCTGACAAACTACTAAAGACAATTAATCCAATAATATGAAAAAAGGTTGTGAAAACGTAATTTAAAAACATTACTTCTTTCTAATATAACATAAAATGCATAAACGCAAAATTTTATGCACATATGCATGGTCTATATACTAAATGCGTAGTTCGAACTTATGCGTTTTACGAGGGACTTATCTGTTTTTGGTTTTGTAACAGGCAATAAATTGGTTGTAAAATGCAAACGTTCAAAAAAAAGTAAATTAAAAAGTTTTGCAGCATAAAAAGCGCAGAATAAATAACTCAGCCGGTATTGCCTAGTTGAAACTATTTTAAAGGCATTTAGTTTAAAAATATTTGGTTTTATTTTGGTTAAATATAATCACTTTTAGTGAATTGTGTATGCCAATACAAACGTATTAAGTGCAAACTAGCACGTTCTTTAGAACGACTTCCGTTTCAAATAATTCTTTAACAATATGTGATACTACATTGCCTCATAGAGCTCTACATGTCTGCATTTCTTAGGCAAAATATTATTTTAAAAACTTATTGATATCACGTTTTGTATCTTTTTTTTTATAATCTTTTATAGCAGTTTAACATTAAAAGGTTATAAATTAACATATTTCCTGTTGTAAATCAAGATTTGTAGCTCGATATATATATATATATATATATATATATACTAATCTAGTTATATTCAATAATTCACAAATCATAGCGATACTACCTTCAGTCACACATACCGACGTGTTTCGACCTTTCATGATCATCATCATCATCAAATTACGATGGGAATCTGACTAACAAGGATGAAACCTTAATGCTTAAAAAACGGAAAGTAAATTTAGATATGCAGCTTTCACGCCTCGTATTCTCACATACGTTGTACCTAACTGGAAATTTCGGCTGAAAAATTTCTATGCAGTCCCGAAAAACATGTTTCTGCTCGTTTTTCTACATGCATATAATTTGTACACTGAATCAGTCGTCGTTTGCACGGGGGGTGATAACATTCCTGATGTCGTTTGCACGTTTCCATAAACACCAATACCATTTTATGCAAACCTTCGCCGAACAACGCCAAACCACGGATTGCTACAGGTACTGACGCGTTTTAACCTGTTGTAATCATCTCCGGAGAGCAACGGCAATGTAGCTAGCGTGTAGCAATCAGCAATGCATATATAAGGAGAGCAATTTTAGATATGCGGCTCTCACTCATAGTAGTAACGCAGACATAGATCCCGAATAAAAATATCTGCTACACAATTTCTATGCAATCACCAACATAAATATTCTGCATGTTTTTCTACACCTTTATAATTTATACAATAATACAATCATTAATGGCGCAAGTGGGGATAGCAATTTATATATTTATGTTTGCTAGCTTGACATATACAACAATCCAATTGTATTTAACCATTTGAACAACATAGAAAAACTACTGTAAGTCACACATACTCTCGTGATTCAAAATTCCATGATCATCATCAGAGTATGACGGTGAGTTGACTAGCGACGATCATACTGTGTCTCTCACCTCTGGTGATCTCGTAAAGATTGAACTTGGCATGTATTGTCGGCTGAACATTTTCTTTGCAACCAAAAATATGAACTTTCTATAGCTTTTCAACATTTCTATAAGTTATACAATTAAATAATTATTGATTGCGCGTGTGGTGATTACAGTACTTAAATGAAATTAACGAGCTTCATGTAAAAACTTTACCAGTTGTATGTAACCAGCCGGCCTTAATAAAAAAATTACCAATGGTCACACGCACAGACGCGTTTCGACTTTCAATATTCGCCATCAAAGCCCAACGGCAAACTGACTATCGAGGGTCATAGCGCAAGGCATACACATAAAAAGCAAAATTACATATTCGCATCTCACCTTTATTAGTAACGAATACGTTGTACTTGGTTGGTAGTGAAGGTTGCACAGTGTTTATGTAGCCACGGATATTAACTTATTACAACTTTCCTGGGATATATATATATAAGTTATTCCATTAAATAATGATTGCCTCCGAGTGCGGTAGTAACGTTATTTAAGTCAAGTTTACGTGCTTCTTATTAATATTTAATGTTCATTTAATTCAATGACTCATATAAATGTGAGGAAACCTGCAAATCGTTGATGTTCTTGACTACGAAGAAATTTGTCAGCCCAAATTATCAACGTATTCGGGACTACTACGAGTGATATCTGCCTATCTAGCATTACTTTCATTATATATACAATGTAGTTTGGCCCCCATTGACCAATTTGCCGTCGTGGTCTGATGATGAACTTGGAAGTTCGTAACACGTGAATACGTGTGGCAAACTGCGGTTTTGCTCTATTTTACGACTGTCGGCAAAAAACACTCAATTGCGAAGTCTTTACCAAGCCTAAAAAATTTAATCTCCCACGGTGCGTCACTACCGCCAGCAAAAATCAATGTGATTATATATATATATATATATATATATATATATATATATATATATAAGCGTATGGCGGCAGGTCTATGCATGGCAGAAAACCAAAAATTCGTCCCCGCGATATCACCGCTGAAATTTCGTACATTCGACGTTTACTGCGAAGCTATGCGGTCCTACTGAAAGTGCGAAACTCTTATCAAATTTTACTTTTCTCGTTTCTATATGTACATTGTGTGTTAATCGTCGTTCTCTGCTGGTGATCATGGAATTTTACAACGCGTCAATACCTGTTACCGATGATACTTTTGCTATGTTGAGCGACAGTTTAAATAGAAAAAAATTGGTGGACATTATCTATAGATGTTTCGTCGCGGAGAACCAATATATTTGCAATACGTTGTTAAGCAATTCGTATGTGGCATTGAACATGTTCAGATAAGACCAGAAGTGTGTATTAAATTCTGCATGAATAAAAGATATAATCTCATGTACGTGATTATTAAAGACTCGTCAGTAGGAGCTTGCACGCGCCAGAAATCTGATACATGAAGACACGTTCGTATTTGAGATTTTATTTCCCGACCATATAAACATTGAGTATAGCCAGTAGTATCTGCTTTTGTTGAAGTATCGCCAGTAAGCACGGTACGCAGGTGTTTGTTAGATGCTAACTTTGGTTACAGTTGAATTTTGAATATATATGTTTTATATTTCATAACAAATTTTTACTGGCCAATACAAGAGTTAAAATTAGAGCACTGTATATATATATATATATATATATGTATATATATATATATATATATATATATATATATATATATATATATATATAGTTAGTTATCCAGCAAAAACTATATATACGCATAAATTATTTCACTAAACTATGTGATATTTACCAAGAAATAGGATAACTGATTTCGATCTAGGCTAGAGTGTGTGGATTTGTTGGGTTAACAAGAGTTCAGAATTGGTGGTTATTCTCAATTTTGATAAAATTTTGACTTTCGGAAACAAATGTGTTGGTATTTTTTAAGGGTGCGCTATGTGGTATATATAGTGAGTTGAACTTTAATTCGCATTTCCAAAGATATTACACAAATCTATCTGCGTAACTGCTTGGATACACAATTGCAAATTAGAATGCACCGTCAAAATTTTCCATATGACTTGAACAGAAATTTAGAGGGTAAAGGGCGAAATACCGACTCCTATTGATAAATTGACAGTAAGAAAGGAGAGCATATTTAAATATAATTATATTATATTTATTATTCTGGATATTGCCAAGCTTTTATTAGAATGTTTTACAACGAAAAATACGATCTTTCATTTCTATATATTTTAAATTTACTTTGGATCAGATAATTGAAATCTAGTCTGATTTTCGGAATTACTTTTTATTTATTTGTGTTAGTGCTTCGATATATATATATATATATATATATATATATATATATATTTTTTTTTTCTTTTTTTTTTTCATAATTAAGTTGAAATGACAAGACTTTATTAAACGCATTTTCTTACTGTAAACGAAACGTAGCATTAGGTCTCAAATGAAATAAATCACGTAGACCGGTTCAGTAATTATTGGCCCCAACTCAAATACCTGCTAGAATTATTGGTGACACATCTGCTTCAGAACCTTGTAGTTCATCCACTGCGTTACGGAAGCTATGCAATACAGGCACTTTTCATTTATACTCCTAGTTAAGTTACCATCTGTTCTTCTTCAGGAGGGCCTAAGCTAATAGTATATGACGAGTGTTCAATAATAATGAATTCTAAATGCTTGATGATTTTCATTTGCTACCGTATGCAATAATTATTTTATGTTGACAGAGTATATTGAATAATATAGTGTCATTATAAGTTCACTTAATATCACGTCTTGGGGTGGCATGTTGTCTGTTGCATAATGACATATTGGCATTGATCAGTTTTGACAAACAGGCTCCAATTAATGGCAAATCTCACCAAAACATAATTTATTATATGTAAGCAATTTCATATGGTGGATAAATTATAGGATTCCGGAGTAAATTAATTGGAGTTCAAATTTCAGTCGCGGAAGTTTGGTTAATACATGTTGATTGCCCAAAACGGACGAAACAGTTATGCGGTTTTTGGTTTAGAATATATATATATATATATATATATATATATATATATATATATATAGATATATATATATATATACTCTCTCTCTCCTATATATATATATATATATATATATATATATATATAGATAAATAATACATATATATATACAGCATAATGATTGTAAACAGAAAATATATATATATATATATATATATATATATATATATATATATATGTATGATTGTAAAGCGATGATTAGTATTTACGAAATAAATGACCTTTATCCACTTTGTTATTAATGTGTTTTTTCTTCCTTATTAGACATATACTGTGTAATATTAAAAGGCATGGACATTATAAAGAATATATATAACTGTAGAAAATAATCCATTTTAACCATAGGTTATTTACAAATTAAAAAGAAAAAAAGCCTCATATTTTTAATTTATCTTAGATAGCGTTCGATTTAATAAGACTTAATTAAAAGAAAGCTTGGCTAATATCTACTCTCTTTTTTTTAAATGTAACATACTAAGCAGATAAGACCAGATTCAGTTTATTTAATACATAATGGTGGGCTTAAAGAGCAGTATCACGTTCCGCTGTTGATAAAAAAATCACATACGATATATATATATATATATATATATATATATATATATATATATATAATAACTGAATTCAATTAATGTATAGCAGTAAACGAGACAATTTTTATTTTATAACGAATTCAGTATACTGTCAAAATGTCTGTTTGCAAAACTGCTTACGCCATCGACCATAATCTTCGGTTCTACCATCTGCAGAACGGTCGTAAAGTCCGCGTAGGACGCGCACAACTGTTGAAAGTCGTGGTAATTGTTGCCAGCATGCCTTGAGAGAACAGCTACCCGATGCACCATAGCAACGGCACCTTTTAACCAAAGTTGCTAGAACTGCCTGGCATGAAAAACATAGGGAAAAACACACCTTAACTTGGTTTAAGGTAAGGAAAGCCAATGAAATGTGCGTAAGTTAAACAAGAATTCATCAATAATTATAGCCAAATTGTGGAAGATTACTCAATTAATTTGGAAAATTTATTTTTGATATCCTCTATAAAAGTAGATACCTGTGTTGCGCAGCTTTTTAAGCTCTCCGAAATTTAATTATTAATGTTTCACCTACATATGATACTTAATTTGCTTGAATGAGGAGTAAATTTAATTCTGCAAACTCTCTTGTCGTCTAGGATTTGGACTGTGTGACCATTTAACAAAAACATAACAAATATCCCATTGGATTAATTTTTAGGCACAAATCCTACTTATAATAGTTTTTTATGGGATCCTTTTACGGTCAGATGGAGTAATGTTCAATAAATTTGTTTTTTATACGTAAAAATCATTCATACGCAACATTTTGGTAAACTTAAATTAGAAAAGGGAATAGTACAAAGTTGAATTGCAAAAAGCACATGGTGTATGCGGATTTCTTTAACACAAATTTGCTTCTTTATCTCTGCAGCCGTTACGGGATATTTTTCGCGATCCAGAACATATTTCTTTCGAACGCTATACGTGAGTGATTACTTGTAATAAAGTTTATAAATGAACAATTCCTGGTGGATGTCAATTAATTTAGTCATTTTTGTCACAAGTGTTTCAAATTCAATATTTAGTCCAGCATATACTTGTTAAAGGCTATTTTATTAGCTAACATTTTCTTGCGAGCACAACGACAGAAACTCGAAAAGCAACCCAGAGAGAAGTTCAACTTTGTTGGTTGCCCAATTTTCCAAATTAATATTAAGCAAAATTGCAAATTCTCGACGGATATTAAACTAAAGGCATCGGGCCTTCCGTCAAATCACTGGTGGAGTATTTACTGTTTATAGTATCAGAGATCAAAGAGGGATTCTGTCAAGGGTTGGTGTGTATAGCTAAAATTGCCAGTTTTGCACGTAGATGTTTTCACGATTATGCCAAATTATTTTTTATTTATTGCCTCGTAGCCATAGAAATTTCATGCCTGATGATGGGCGGCCTCTAACTAATCAGCCCTGGAATGGTAACATGAGCATTTACGGGTTTAAGGGATACGGCCTTTATCCTGTTTCATGTGAAGCCTCGAGTTTGGTTTAACTACGCAGTAACAGCTAGTGCTAACTGGTTAGTGACGGAATGAGAGCAAGTGTAACTGACGCGAAGGGCAAGTTTTGGCTGCTGGGCTAATTTTCGACAATGGCATCTGGGCAGTTAGTGCTTGTCAGCCTTAGTTGACAGACTATACAAAATAAGAGAAACTCTAAATACAAACTGACCCCACTAGAAATTGGCTAACAAGTATTCATTTATAGCCCACATATAATCATGAACATTATGATCTATAATGAATCCATACTACATCGACAGTCGCCCACGATGAAAAGTATCGCATTATCTGCTGAAACCTGCTGGGTAGGTTAGCGATATTAGGAAACTTCATTTCCGATTCCGCCTCGTTTTCCTCTCTTTTCTTTTGGAAATCTAAAAATAACGCTCGTTTAGATGCTAGGAATATAGTGCATGTTGATTATATCACGGAATCAAATATCGAATTACCAACTATTACAAATAGTTCAAGTAAAGTGTCATTTGTTAAAACCAGGCAAGGTTTTAACACCCACGAATTGAATATGCAAACATTGAAAAAAGTGGACAACAAGAAGCTCTTGCACGTATGTTGAAAAAAAGTGTGGCGTATCTTAAACCACATTACAGAATCCAACGAGAATTACATAACTGGGTGCATCATTCTTATCTACGCGTTATTGGCTATTTACCACTAGTTCCACGGAGTTTTCTCGAGCAGGCAAATAAGGCGTTGGTCTTGTTCTTACCGAGTAATCTGAAGCTTAATAGATCGCTATGAACAGCCGAATTTTGGCGGTGATATAAGCTTGACTCCTGTCATATCTAGGTTATTTGCACCATTTTTATCCACGCGTTATTGGCTATTTGCCACTAGTTCCACGGCGTTTTCTCGAGGAGGCAAATAGGGCGTTGGCCTTGTCCTTACCGAGTGATCTGAAGCTCAACGAGTACAATAGATCCCCATAAACAGCCGAATTTTGGCGGTGGTATAAACTTGACTCCAGTAATATCTAGGTTATTTGCATCGATTAGCTTACGCCGTATTACGCATCGTGTAAATAACATAATAGAAAAGAAAAAATGGATTTCTATCCGTACGATTTTGTACATTTAATATTTTACCTTAAGGAAAGTTCTTGAACAGTGACGTGTGTATCGTCGACCAACAATAGCCGTATTTCTAGACTTCATGGGTACATAAGACTCAGCTGATTGCAATGTCTTATTCGATATTCTGGCTAAAATTGGTGTGCTAAACAAATTTGCGAATATGAAACGCGCTCTCTACACAAATACTTTATCAAGTTAAGATCTACGACGGATTAACACAAATTTTCCACAAGCAGTGGCGTTTGTCAAGGCTGCTCACATTCCACATTTAACGAAATTTTGTTGTAAGTGCTGTTTTGAACAACACTTTTCCATATGTTCAGGATGCAGACGTGGAGGTACTTCCGGGCGAAATATTAGTCGATGTTGATTATGCAGACGATGTTTTATTATCATTCGTCAATTTTAATTCTGATTAGAAGAGCGACAATCTATCTGTTGTCAAATGATTACCACGAGAAAAGTAATTAAATCAATATGAAGTGCTTTTTCACGCATTATTTTACAGAAATTAACTTATTTACATTCATTCCTGGTTGCGATTTGCTAACATATGTACATTTATGCAAGAAACGGGGATGAGAATTGGTTTCTAAACAGAACGGGAAAAAATGCTAGCTTGCAACTATATGAGCTAACATGAATGCTGGGAGGTTGGTTATTAAAGTCGTTCCCCGCTCCTTACTTTGAGGTTGTTGGTGCCGGATCTCTTGCATATTTGTAAAATGTGTACACATATTTCATAATACGGTGCCATAACTGATCTGTTCGATAATATATATACACAGATTGCCGGCCTACCTTTTAAAATACTCTCGCACATTGCATTACCTAAATAATGCACACTGCCAACAAAAATTGACACGAGCTCGATATTTAAGCTTCTTTAACAAAATATTCCATGTAGACTTATGTATTTTAATATATTGTCATATTTATAGACTGTTTGTACTTTTTTGAGGCCAATTATGCGTAATTGATTCCTTATGCCAGTAATATCGCGTATCTACATATATAGCAGTCAAGAGATGCTCTGAATTACCTTAATTATATTTAGGCTTGTGAAAAATTAGCATAAATCAAGAAATTAGTGCTAGTAAGATTAATAAAAAATAGTTAATTTTAATTTTAAAATATCGAATGCAAATGTGTGCAAGATGAGCTGAAAAATAATAAACTTTTACTTTGCAGGCGAGAAAGTAGAAAACAATATAAACACTAGTTCAACTTTACTGGATAGTATATTTATGTATAAGAATATCAAAGTCAATTTCGTCATTTTCTTTTGTATTTTAATTAAAAATTCCATCTCGCCGATTAACCTATTAGAAGGATCTTAATTAGTATTGAAATTAAATGCAGAATTAAAATGTTTTCTTCTATCTCATTCAGACAACCAGACTTATTTTCATTATATCTTTAGCTCCTCCTCTAATTACATCATAGGAGTTTACATGATATACTTGTTTTAAATATGATTATTTAATTTACATTTCGCCAAACTATGCGCGGCCAATCATTTTATTATTTGTAATGACATATTTATGCTTTTATTGACCAGAAGAATATATGCCACTTTAATATATTTTCAAATCGTAATAACATTATAATAAAATATGTATTATTTTGTTTCTCAGTGCTGTCCTTTTCGTTTCGGATTTGACCGCATTTTTCTTGTGCGGGACAATTGTTAGCACTCATAGGTCGGCAAAATCTTGAACCTTTTATCTTTTCAGATGATGTAATTTTTGGCCTCAGTTGATGGGTTCTCACTTGTCCCTTCTCCTTTAAGCCTTCAATTAGCTGATTATCTGAAACGATAAAAGGTTCAAGATTTTGCCGACCTATGAGTGCTAACAATTGTCCCGCATTATAATAAAATGGCATGATTTGTTGATATGACCCCTCATATGTGTCATTTAATGTTTACGCTCGAAAGCAAAAAATTAAAATTTTACCAATTTTGCCGTTATATTCGAAGCCATCGTTAATAATTTATAAAAAAGACAATTACTTCAAATATATATTCAATCATTCTTCGTGCTTTCAATGTTAATTATCCTCTTACAATAAGAATGGCAATATTGAAATCTATAATCGAAAAGAGATGATGGATTTACTTCGCAAAACAAAGATCCTAAAACTTAAAGTAGAAAGAAATAATTTCAGACGTTTGATTGCTCTCTGAAAATGTTAGAATTTAGAAGAAGTTTTGATTGTAAATTTAATGAAGTAAAACGGAACGCTACGCACGTTGATTTAAACTTAATGGTCATATATATATATATATATATATATATTATATATATATATATATATATATATATATATATATATATATATATATGTATATATATATAAATGCAAACAAATTTTTAAAAATGTAATCGTGGAGAGTGTGAAATAATGAAACAAACAATCAATTACATGCATCACTTCCAGTTCAAACTCAGTGCCCGAACATGCTTCTTGTGTTTGCCTAAATCCGGCCGCATTTTATTTAGCAACTAAGCTTATTATTAGACATTAATTTGTTTATTGCTTTTTATATTCGTTTCTTTATGAATCTGGACAAACCAACCTGTCAATTCTTGAAGAAGAGCCGCGAACTGTTGATAATTTATGCTGCTTTAATGCAAATATTTTACAGGCTAGGCTGATTTATGGTAAATTGTTCTATTTAATTTATAATTAGCATCTAGCTTTTGTAGTACATCTAAGAAAAGCATATGATCAACTTTCTCGTTTTCGGACGAGAAGCTGATATGCTTATGCGTTTTGTTGAAACTATAAGGCAGTGTTATGATTATGATCTGTTTTTATGTAAAGGGGAAGACATTAAGTTAGCTTATGTATTGAACACATTTTCATATGTCAATCTTTAATGATGTATTCTCTAGATGCCCTAGAAAAGTCTCCGCAAACACTTGAGATCGAGAGCTCTCCATTTCCAAAACATGTGCCTGTTTATAATTGCTTCCATTAAAATGAAACTGCATTTTTCGTACATAAAAAGATAAGCTTGTGTAGAGTGTGACCTGACACCGGAGATAGTAAAATGTCTATATTTTAATATCAATGGTTTCGTCAATTGGAACATTTTTAAACAAAGTCGTAAAAGCAAAAGACATCCTAATCTTGTCTTTAACATTTATATTTTGAATTCTGCTAACAAAAATCAGAGCATCAGCAGCCAAATAGTTATCCAGTGCGGAGGGTTGGCTCATTGGTTAGAGAAATAGATTCCGAAACAGACGCGCCCAAGTTCAAGCGTGATGAGTTCCCAATGAGTACGAAACCGGTCTACTGGAGGAATTTCCTTTTCTACACTATACAATTCTTAGTTTTTACTGACAAATGTATGTACTTGTCAATGCATGTTGTTCTGAGCATTTAGACGATATCATATATGAAGCCAGGTCAATTAAGGTATCTTAGAACTGATTATTATAATAAATAATTCTAGATAGTATGTCGCCTGTTTGTTCAAATATCAATTCAAATGCTGCCTAAAAATCACGATCGCATTTATCTGATGAATGTATTCTATCATTTTGGGTAATCGATTGACTCGCAGATTGGAATTGCGAAAACTGCGCACCAAATCTTATGGGAACCATAACTGATTAATGTAATTTTGATGACGTTCTTTCCACAAAAGCGTTCTTTGAGGTCTACATTTTAGTGTCACTAGTTTATCTTGTTTGATTAAAGATTCTTTCTAGAATGCGAGCCGTAATAAAATTCAATGTACCTTTTCAATGTGAAAAAGCAGAAGAAATTGTATCAGACACACGAACAGCTTCTTTCTCATATAGTTCCGAATTTGCAGAACAGCATGCATTGAAAAAGCAACATTTAAATGCGCTCAAAGATATCAGCAGTAATACAGCCATCAAAATAATACGCGATGATAAAAGCAAGAACATCATTTTAATGGACAAATCCGACTTTTTAAAAAAAATGGACAACGTACTGAATGAAAATGCTGAATTCCTGCGTCTAGAGGATAAATCAAATGAAATAGGTAAAGTGAAGCGCAAAAGAATAAGTGAAATTAAGATCTAGAAAAATGCCGGTTTAATTGATGAGGCCATTGCACAGAAGCTCAAACCGGTTGGATTGTCTACACCAACAATGTACGAATTACGAAAAACACACAAACGATTTTGCCCAGTCTGACAAATATTACCAATGGCCAATTCTCTGTTCCATGCATTGGCTAAATGGTTAATTCGTATATAGGAACCATTACTTAACCTATTATGTAGTCATTCGGTTGCCAATTATTTTGGGCTTTTTAACAGAATTCAAGATATATATATTAAAGTAAAGATATTGGTGTCTTTTGAAGTTACGACTATTATTTACAAATGTTGCAATTGACGAAATCATTGACATTGCAGTCGAAACGGTTGATCAAGTCCTATTACCATCTCCAGTGCCAGGTCACACTTTAAACAAATCATTATTATTATACACCAAAGATGTACATTTACGTTTCAATGGTGTAGAAATAGGGAGCCCACTATCTATTGTGTTAGCTGAGATTTTTCTAGGCCATCTAGAGGATAAATCAGTAAGTAGTGGCATAAGTAAATGTGCTCGAAACACACCCTACGTTGATGATATTTTCCTTGTCATTAATGCAGGTCGCAGTCATTTATACTGATTCGAAGTTTCGACAAAACGCCGAAGAATATCAGGTTCAAGTCAGAGGAAGAGAAAGATGATTTTCTGTCTTTATAATTTATACTTCTAAAGATATATACCACTGTTTTATTAAATAGCACAATGTATTATATAAGAACTATGTCTGCAGAGTATTTGCACTACACCAGTTTTGTGTCTTTTCAATAAAAATTATCAGCAGTTTGCGAATTGTTTTCAAGTATAGATAGGTCAATTAGTCCAGATTAAAAACGCAACAAATAAACTAAAGCAATAAACGATTTAAGGTATATTGGCTATCACAGACAGATAACTGAGTGAAATGTTAAAAGAGGAAGTAAAAATAAACAGTCATATTTCAGACCAGAATGGAGGGCAGTTTACCTGAACATCCTATTTAAGTAGGACGCAATTACCGCGTAGCACAAAAAAAGTTAAAACGGAATAAACACGCACATTTTATGCAGCTGATCTATGAGTGTTATGTAAGGTAACACACTTAACTTTACCAACAGTCAAAGAGGAACAGCCGTTAATGTCGACATTGAAAATTATTTACCAATATACATGTGCCTTTTGTCAATTAACTTACTTATGCTGATCGACCAGGTGGTTAATTAATCGAGTGAGAGACCGTTTTATATAAAATGGTGAGATAGACAACACAATTGCAGGAAACTATATCGTTTGCAATCATATATATATATATATATATATATATATATATATATATATATATATATATATATATATATATATATATATCTTTCCGACGTAGAATTTATGATAACTACTAAATGCAAAAAAGAAAGGAGATAGCTATATACGAATCTTTGTCGATAAACAAACTACAGTCGGAGAAACACGTTCGGGCCTCGAGCTGGAATTGAAGGTGATGCACGCAGTTGATTGGTTGTATCCTAATTTCAAACCCTCTACATGTTAACATGTTTATATTTTGTTTGGCCTTTCAATTTATTTATAAAGAGATGATCATTTGCGGATAATTGAGAAGAATATGGGAAATAATCGGTTCTTGTAACTGATAATATTTTTTTTCTCTTTGCGCATGTAAATTATACTTCGAAATAATTTTATTTTATTTTTATATATAAATCCAGCACTTTTTTTCCAAACAACACTTTAATTTGATTTTTGATAATCGAATGAATTATGAAAATCTCACCGTTTGAAACATCATTTGATTCGATATAATAATTTAAATAATTTGTGAAAATCATGGAACCGATTTATTTAGAACACCATAACATTAAATAGCTTGTAGATTTAGCCAGATTATTGTCAGCCTTGTACCTCAGTGATTAAAATTGCACGATTCAACCAACAACGTTAAATGTAAAAAGACAGTGATCTGACTAATCAAAAATTTAATTAGGTTGTCTGCGAAATTTTTCAAAATAATATTTTCAATGGAAATTTAAAATGTTACGCGGGTGGAAAAACCTAAGTCAAATAGTAAATGATGAGAAACGCTGTTCGGACACAATGTTTACAGAAATTTTCGGAAAATTCGTCTAAATTACCAACTCCGGTTGTGGCAACTCTGAAAAGTAATTTACATTACTGAACAACTGTTACTCCAGTAAATCCATACACTTTGGCCTTGATCGATGTCAGTTATCAAATTTCGCGGTAAGCATGACATCATTGAATTCAGTATATAACAGTTAAATACTGCTTGTTGCAGAGAACTAATATATATGCAAGTACGTATTAGGTGTTGCGAACCTAGTAACAAATTAGTTCAGTTGTGACCAGAAAGATAAACCAAAGGCAGCATGAACGGAAAGTATAATCTCATGCACATTACTTTCGTGCTTACTTGCGACTCATCAGTAGGAGCCGGTATTACGTTCTTTAACCACTTTATATTTGGGTAAGCAATGTGGGATAATAGGACGGTACAATCTCCTAGACGAATGTGTAAACCTATAGTAGTGAAGCTAACATCATTTAAAGTCTCGAAAATGCAACTTCCACGCTAACTCACACTATATAATATATATACCGAGTCTGTAAAGGATACTAGCACTATGGCTATTGTGTAAGTAACCGATACCAACATTATTGTACCGAAAAGGTACATGGTACTAAAACTATGGTTATCGAGTCAGTACATGATACCAACCTGATGGATATCATTTTATGCCATAGTTCGCCGAAATTAAGAATTACAACTATTTCTGACCACCTGTTACTCCAGTAAACCCATACACTCTGGCCTTGATCGATAACAGTTATCACATTTTGCGGCAAGCATGACATCATTGAATTTAATATACAATAGTTTTCAATAATGACGACACTATTCGTTTCAATTAATTACCTTTGCTTCCCTATGTTAGTTGAAAATTATACTGACAAAATATATAGTCAAATGCCTGCCACAGTTAATTCAATATAATTGTATAAATGTCTATTTAACATAAAATAAAAAAAACAATGAATAAATTCGATCAAAATTGAATTCAATGGCGGTAGTTACCTGCCTTCCAACTTCGAAATTGTGAAGAGTGACCCAGGCCCTAAGCGCAATTTTCGACAATCGTTTTGCCTCTAAACGCTTTTTGTGAAAATGTGAATTGAAATCATGCACAAAATTGCCTGATACGTATTCGAAGTTCGTCGTTCTCATTTTTCGATTTCTGTTTGGATTAAACATGTTTTGGCTGGTTCTAAATTCATTTTCATGCAGCCACGGTTTTGAATAGAGATTATTTGAGAAATTTGTTTTATAGTTAAATGAATTCGATTTTGCCACGAGCTTACGATGTTGCGACTGTTCAGCTGTTTTATACATACTTGACTGAAAAAATTGATTCCGAAATCGAGGTTGAATTGTGGTTGCGCGCGCAGCTCGGTTAAGCAACTTTGAAAGGCCCCTTTGGTATAATTCATCGTAAAATAATCTATGAGTTCCATCTACCTCAGCTGGTTGATAGTGGCCTAGGTATGAAGGTTGATAATGCATTGGGCTAGAAACGATATTAGCTGTTTTAATTTTCGATATGTTCTTATTATCATATATTGTTGGGAAATTCTGAATGATGGGACCAAGTTGGTGTTGCGGTTTGTTTTGTTTATTGACGGTTTGCTTTTCCAACTCTACATTCGACATCGGCTCCAAAGAGTCAAACAACTGTCGACCCGTCAAAGCGGCAAAAAGCTTGTTTTTGTTTACGTCGTTGTGGATGGAAGCGAATGTAGACAGGTTTGAATTGCCGAGTAAGGCGGAAATGTGTCGCTTGTCTTTGCGTAATCTTCTGTGCTTTTCAGTTAACGCCAATCTTACTTGTTTGGTTAGATACGGATTCAACTGTTGAGGATAAAGTTGTTGAAAGTTCTCCACGGGAGAATGCAGAGATTTGTCTGTATCTTGTGCGATGAAGTGCAAATTACGTTGATGTTCTTGTGAGCGATCTTTTGACGCTTTATTCGGCCAGTGCGACAGTTGGAAGTCGTCAATAAACCGCTTTGAAAACTTGTAACCAAATCGAACATTATGAGCACAGCCACTCCAACTGAAAGGGAAATATAATGACGAAAAACAACTGTTAGACTTTCAGCTTTTCTTGTTATTGATTTTTGTAGGTTATTGATCTGTTAACAGTTATCATTAAAGCGTTATTTTAAATAAACTCGAATAAATAGTAAAAAAACAAATAGATGTATACAAAGTTATGCTTCTACCAAACTAAACCATCTGGGTGACAAGGAAAACAGATAAGTAACATTTTGCATAAAAAGAAACAACACCTTTTCATTTAAAATCATTTAGAAATTTATTAATATTAAATTCGCGTTTGGACCTTTTAATTTGTCTAATACTTCCTTCGTTTTATGTTTTGCTACGAATTTACACTACCTGATTTGGATGTAATTGCAAATCTTAAAATTAGACTTGCAAGAACTGCACCAAATATTTCACCTGATCGGGTGATTTATCATATCTTTACTCAAAATTGTCTTATATTTACGCTTAATTATTCCTTAAATTATACACCGTTTGGTCTTTGATGTATATTGAATATAAATATAATTATATCTTTAATTTAACAAGTAATTATTATCACTATCATTTTAATAATATTCTTTTTATTATTATTAATACACAAGCTCAGGGCATAAGGCAGGGCCAGATCAGAGAAATGACAGATTACTTATATTAACATTTCATAAACAAGACAAAAATTTTTAACTGACATACATGTCCAAACGTTATTTTAGGTTGTATAATTAATCTAGTTGATGCAATATAAAACCAGGTGCACTAATCTCACGATGACAATATTACAAACTACATGACCAAACGTTACCTGGGTTGGTGGTTATATAAATTTAACATTATTACAGGTAAATTGTGGCACAAAATGCAGAGAAAAAGAAAAATGTCTCATAGCCCCATAGCGATTTATGAAAATTTAATCGAGGCATTACCGAAAGCATTCCAATAAGCGTGTCGTCATTCGCAGACACACACTTAAGTATCGTAATAAAGCAAAACGACATTATGATTAAATAGGCAAATATTGAAAAATGTACGAATAATTAAGTATGGAATAGAGCAGACGAATTCACACGTTTTTTAGACAACAAAAGGATAATTTGTTTCAACTACAGTAAATTATAAGTGCTGCTCTAAAAATAGATATTAAGGAGACTAATTAAGAAGGCGGAAAACATTATATATCTATATATATATATATATATATGTCGGTAGAAACTAACATTGCCTATGGTTGCAAAGGCAGTGACAAGCCAACTAGAAACATAAGTGTTCTATGGAAATGAATATAGCGTGTTGTGTAATTCAGCGGAAGTGCAGTGTATAAAATTGAAGACCCTAAATTAAATGTACTCCGTTTTCGAAGATCCTCAGTCAATTCTGAACACTAGAAGAATACGCAATGAAATCGAAACTACTGGGTAAATTTCCTTTGCTCCTCAGACAATACTTTGTTTACTATGAAAACTATATATATAAGCGAAATGATTTCAAAAATCTTCAATATGTTAATTTATGTATATTTTTTCACTAAAGCAGTGATAACGCATTTTTTTTTAAATTTAATGTTTTTTTTGTCGATAATGACCGGTAGATTTTCCGAAAATTCAACCATATATAAGAATCTATCATTTATATACGATCTCGATTTCGTTTGAATAAATTGGTGCTTTCTAATTTTACATCATTTTCTTGTTGGTCATTCATTGGTGGTTGATTTGTTAGTGCATGTGGATATGCGTATCTGTGTGTGTCTGTATGCATGTAGTGATTTTTATTATTGTATTTCGATGTGATGTTTAAAATCGGGTTGTACTGGTTTTGATGAATCGAGATTTGACTGGAATATCGTTTGGTTGGCCATTGAATGTGTTCGAATGTATTTCCTCCGCATGCTATCTTTCGTATCGCATTCTTTTTCCCTTGATCCGTCTTAATATTGAGCAAGTTCTGTCACTGTTAATGATGATAGTTTTCTGTTCAGTTAATTGCAAAATATGTAGTGTAGTACTGACTCCTATTAATGGGTTATAAGTAAGCACGAAACGTATTTATTCATGAGATTATAAATTTCGTTCATATTGACTTTAGTTTATCCTTAAGGTCCGGCTTGCAAAAATTGTTACTAAATGCGCAACATCTAATATACATTTACAAATATAATAGTTCTTCGCAATTAACGGTATCAAATTTTTATACATTAAATGAATGATAACATGATTATCGAGAAATGTGATTAATGATATCGATCAATTTAGTATACCTTGAACAACATGGTTTTATAACTTTAATGCCTAATCGACAAAGATAATGTTACTGCTGTACCGACTCCGCAACCATACTCTTGGTACCATTTCCAGGCTCGTTGTGTGATTTGGCTTTTAAAACGCATTTTCGAAGACTTTATAATACGTTAGCTACACTATTATTTGTTTACAAATTCGTAGAGAATATTCTACCGTCCAATGGTCCCCTGTTCCTTAACCACATATTTAATGAATATAGGGCGAAGTAGCGAGGCCTGCTGATGAGTCGCCAGTAAGCAGGAAACATATGTGTAGACACGTTATACCTTTCTTTTTATTGCCAACTATATATATATATGCTACATCTTCATGAAAATTTGTAGATTATGAAGGAATTGTAGAGAATTGAAAATTTTTCCTTCGCATTCCATCTCATGATACTCTGTGGGCTAAATTTGTTGTCAAATATTGCATTATGAAAATTCTTTTTTGGAAATCGATTTAGTCACAGTGAAATATTTAAGGGCTGTTAGGTCGCCTCCAAGTTTTATGTACAACTCTGACGTTGTATGACACTGAAAACCATGAAAAGCTTCGAGTAGTTTGTAGTTAGCAGTGGTCACCTGTTCATCGAACTTGTTTTCAGAGCACATTATCCTGATTCCGAATGCTAGGTTCCTAGTTTTGCTTATTTTGTGGCGTTTTGATGCACTACTGTCGTTATTGAAATACTAACCCGTTAACGTAAAGTTGCTTTGTATTGCCAGTGTCAAATCTCGATTTACCTATTGAGTGAATAGGATGTCTAAAAGAGGAAATTTGTATCTAACATACTCGAGAGTAAATTTAATATATGGATCGTCTTTATTAGTCTGTTTAATGACATTGGCTTGGTATGCTTCGTTTGGGTTGAGCAAGAGAAAATCATCTGTGCATCTTTTATAAATTATGTTCTAGTCTATCTTATAATACAGGCGCATTTTCTGATGATATTTTATGTAAACATCAGCCAGGAGTGGTACAATGCAGCTTCCTATAGCTACACTATTCAATTGTCGAAGATGTGTAAAGTCAAATGTATATTATACTCTTTTATACATGCTAGAATGAAGTCGACAATGTCTTTTTTATCTCCAGAAAAATAATGACATCCTTTCTTAATCAGGTAACACTATGTAGTAGATGTATTTTTCCATCGGATTGTACGCAAATAAAGATAAAACGCCGTGTAAAGCCATTTTGTTTGCTTGTATGTGTTTTCATTTAAGTTAATTTATTTATAAATATATACATATATTTTCGTTATTACCTGGATACTACATCCGGTAGCAAAGATGATTCACCGAGTAATTTGGTTTAGTCCTAAATGAGAACTCTTTAAGTACCGTTAAGAATTTGTAGCGGACGGGACTTGAAGTGGCACTCACAAGCTTCGGAGTTCGGAACTCTATCCATGCATGCTGCACGCAAATCGAAGCAATATTTCTAACTTATGCTTTCTAGTTAGCCTTTCGTTCACGTTGAATCTTTTTAGAATTTTCTAATACCTGACGCTAGTTTCGGTTCATATTGACTGAATACATGCCGTTAAAACTACGGCATTACAATTAAATCAACATAACTTCTCCGAGGGAAAAATATTCTAAATTGTTTCTAAGTGAATGAAAGGCTAACCAGGAAACATTAGATTGTGTATGAATTTAAATTGCTTGTTGTGTACGATATGGGCAGCGCAGTGGATAGAGTATCAGTTTCCGAACCATCTGTACCCAGGTTCAAGTCGATTTAACCGCAATTTCCGGACGGTACATGCAGAGATCCTAATGAGGACTAAACCAGTCTAGTTTGAGAAGAATTTCCTTTGCTACCTGATGTAATATTTTGTTATTTATAACAAAATACAAATAATCAATATATTGATTTTATGCTTAAAAGATATATTTTAACATAACTGCTACAAGGTCCTCAATATCCGTTATTGCATTAATGAAGAGAATTCTATTACTTTAATTGTTAGAATTATTTCATTTAATCTTTTTTTATTAAAAAAATCTTGATTTAACACACTCGCGCGTGTTTTATGCATTCAAGTTTCTGCTCGAAAAACAATTGCATAATTTAAATAACAATCAAGCTTATCGAGGTATGTATTGTTAAAGTATTAAAGGCCTTTAACTCATGTACCTTACTATGCGATCTCTTAGTTTTATATTTAAAAAAAATCTTTTTCATTTTGTTTACTATTGCTTAAAATTGTAGCAACTAATACGCTCAGCGTTCTAAGGGATTACAATTAACAAAATACCTCACAGATCTCACATTCCATTGATTATATTAATGTTTTGTATCATTGAGTTTTGAGATTTCAGCCGTTGCTGTAACTTTAATCAAACTCAAATGTAAAATTCAAATAACGTCAGTGTTCTTTCAATTTTAAACTTCGTGGTCATAAGAGTTTGTTTTTCAATAAACAAGTTTTATTATAAGATTTAATAAAAAAATTCTGAATCATAATAATAAATTTACCTGCAGCATTCATTTTCAAAGGATTATTAAATTTTAACGTTGTTATTAAGATTAAGAAAAATTCTACGTACAGTCTTTTAAATGTCAGCGCTGCTTATTAGTTAAATTAATTAATTAAATTCATGTTATTTTAAATTATTTAGAAACTCGGAACTATTTACTCAAATGTTAACAATAGTAGATGGTGACGTCAAAATTACGCAAATTCGTACTTAATCATTTTCACTAAAAATATCATTCAAGCTGTTTGTTTTAATTTTAATAAATATGCTCGAGTTATATATGCTACTGTTAAAATTAAAAAAAAGTCTATACAGTAAGCTATCTCACAATCTAACAAACGAAACATCTCACCTTTGTAAAATAGTGATTTTGTAAATTTTAGTGGTCGTCGTTCTCTAATAGATAGGTAGTATAAATACAATTTGAAGCTAATAAAACACATTTTATGTTTTAATATATCCGTATTTGTTCTTTGAATTAGTTTTATTCGTCATTATTCTCCAGTCTACAATTAATCTGGTCTAGTCATGTTATATCAAGTATAGATTTGCATCTGCCTAATGTATGAAGGAAGATAACTTAGCAATATTCTGTTCTGCGTAACTTGTGCGCGTACCAAAGACCACGAGCAATTTGGCGATTTCAAGCATCGTTTGCTTACGCGAAAAACATATTAATTTAATACCATTAACTGGTGCAATGCTAATTTCCATGACCGTGTTTATGGATTACATTCTCTGGGTCAAAGTTTGCAAACCTGCCTGCTTTATGGTTTTCGTTTTCTAAAGCAGAAAATTCACTGGGCAACAATATTTTTTCTCAAAACTATGGGCATCAGTTAATAGAGTGATAATTGGTGTTATTTTATAGCTCTTTCAAGTAGTTCATATATTGATGATATTACTGGCATTTTTCGTAATAAAACTACGTTTTTACTTCTCGAAGTTTGCGTTTTTCTGCATTAATACCGACCTTGTTGTCAAAATTATCAGTGAAAATAGCATGCGTAATATGACATTTGCATAAGTCAAAGTTCACTGACGAAGAAGTCGCATTGGTAAAGTTTGATTTACAAGTCATTAATATTTGGGCATTTACTCACCAATTAAATTTGATTAGGCAAAACAAGCTAATTTAGGCAGTTTGATGAAAAAGAATTTTTTATCATCAGGATATTTATCAGCACCTGAAAAAGTATAGATACCGCTTGATTTGCAACTAAAATCGGTGTCCAAGTTGTCACAACTCAACACTGATAAAATGTGAACAACCTTTAAAATGGCATTCTAAAAAATTATTCTGTAAATAGGAAATCAAATCATGGCGCAATAAAAAAAGTTGAACTATTTCATATTGTAAGTCAATAGAAAAGCACATATGCGAAGTAACCCTTTTTCTTATGCGTCATAACATAAACAACAATTCGTAAACTAAGCACAAGTTAATTCCTCACTTCTGATAGTTTTATACCTACATAGGAAATAAAAAAATATAAAATGCATTATTCACCAAATAAAAATATGTATGCGAAGATGTGCAAGCTACTCCAAGCATTTCGTGCAGAACTAGTCCTTTAATGTAATATAAAGTAGTTTGTCTATTTTTGTCTTCAAAGAACTAACATTTATTCATATTCGATAGTATGGCATGGGTTTCCTCGTAGAGACAATTTCAAATAAGAAAAACTGAAAGTGCGATATCAAACTCACCAAATCTAATATGTGTCGACAAAGAAATGGTAGAAAACATCAATATATTAAAGCTAGGATAAATTGCAAATAAATTGTTAACATAATCAATTATGAATCAATATGAGCACAATGAAGCTCACATTTTATAAATTTTGTGGATTGTTAATCTCAACATATTCCATTTAAGCGTGGGCTATTTTTTTATTCTCGGTTTCGTAGATATAGTTTGTGTACATTTATATAATACAAAAAGCGTGTATGGTAACCAGGTAATTTATATTCAGCAGGAGTTTATGACATATTAAGCAGTATGTGTGACTAGTTATTCATAAAGTGATTCGAATTTATACCAAGCTCGCAAATTTGATGAAAAAATGAACAGAATATGTGGTTGGCACCACGCTTGTGCTCTAAATCTATAAATTTTACATCAGTCGATTGCGTATTTACTCAAAAGAAAGCAACAATATTAATAATACTAACATAACAAAGGCAACTATTAGAGAGGTTCGATTGATTTGTCAAAATTTAGCCCGAACAAATAAGTATTAGTACCTCACAGAGTGATATTTCTCTTTCAACACGTAACTGATATTTAAAGTCAATGTGCAGCAAAGTTTTCTGTATGTTTATAAATTGTGCAAAATTTAAATTAAATTATTAATTTCAACACTAATTGCTACGTTATTCGTCCAAGATGTCCCTCTAAATATTGGACTGCAGAAGAAATCCTATTTCGACTAACTTATCATTATTAGTCATAGTTAGTTACGAAGCAAAGCATTCATTACTCAAGTATGAAACTTCCATTAATAAGTAATCCCTTGGAACGATGATTATATTAGATACTACAAATTTTAAGCAATAGTAAATAAAGATAAATACATTAGATTTTTCTCTATATTTGGCGATCCATTAGAAGTAATACGACATCATACTTAAAATAAAATGCATGATTTTCTTAAATGTAAATAAGAAAATTTCATAGAACTACCAAAATTTATTTTTGCAGTAAGTTATCATTTAGGTTAAACGTTTTACCAAAAACGTTATCGCGTGTTCTCGCTAGAGATGACGCATTATATAACATTTCTGCTCATTTTTGTCAAATCTATAAGTTGGATTGATGATATTGTTCAACTTGTCCCCTTTGCCAATGAATAATTCATTCACCGTTACATTGCAACATTTCACATACAATTAACGTTTGCCTAAATGGTAATTTTTTAAAAAATAATGTTATTTTAACTAGTACATATTTACCGTCTATTTAATTTGCACACAAATAAATAAGAAATATTAATTTTAAACTTAAAGATGTAAACGAACATAATAAAATAAGAAGTCCCGTATTTGTCATGTTTAAATCAAATCAAGCAGCAAACTTCAAGAAGAAGATAGTCTAATTAAAGTTATGGAAATAATGTACTGGACAATGATAACAAATTAACTTGGTTCATTAAGGGGCAGAATTTTATACGAAAGTTAAATTGTAACGCAGGTTTGCTTCCAATTACGCATAAGATTTTTTCTGATTAGCATCTCCTTAGTTTGAGCTTTTTATACGC
This sequence comes from Eudiplozoon nipponicum, assembly GCA_029291075.1. Taxonomy (NCBI): domain Eukaryota; kingdom Metazoa; phylum Platyhelminthes; class Monogenea; order Mazocraeidea; family Diplozoidae; genus Eudiplozoon; species Eudiplozoon nipponicum. The sequence goes on from JAQBSW010002301.1 coordinate 81,882, forward strand.
ACAAACCCATCACGCATGCGGTCTGTTCGAGTCTAGCCTAAAGACGTCTTGAAGATTAGCAATACTTCACCTAATAAATTTAATGGCGAAATATATGAAAGTTTTATGCCGATGATGCAAGATAAACATTTGCTGAATGGAATATCATATTATGATCATGTGTAATTCTGCGGATTCTTATGGTCCGTTATTAACTAAATTGCTACAAAGTAAACCACATCAAAGTTGAAAATGATTATATTTTGCTTTTATGTAAATGTGATTTCCTGAATTTTATTTGAATGATAAGGATAAAAATGTGTGGGCTCTTAGCATATTTTGCTGAGCAAGGTGATATACATTAGTTTGTTGGTGTTTTTAATTATTAATATTAATGTCGACAAAAATACGCCTTATTAAAATGTAAAGTTGTTGTTACAATTAATAGTTCTTTAAAAACATTTTTAATGAAGTTTGGGAAATCTTACTAGACATTCTTGCGTTTACATTTTACTTAAAAAGATATTCCTCCTGAATGCATGCATCAACCTGTACCTTCGCAACAAAAAAAGTTCAATTAATATTATTCTGCTATAAATTTTAGTTAACACTATTCTCAGTAAACGTATTGTGAAATATAACTAAATCAACTTACATAAATTCGTTTGTTGCGGTAATTTTTCTTTCATCAGAAGCTAATAGGCTACTTTGTCGGACAATCCGATTTTTGTTTCTCTCCAGGAGAGTTTTTGTGTGAATTGGCACGGCGCTGATGTTCCTTGTCAAATCATTCACCTGATAAATTGAAGCAGAATTTTGAACATTTTCTGTTGCGCTCTTGTCAAATGTATCCTTCTCTTTGACTTGTGTTTGAATTAAACAAAATAATGATATATTATGCTTATTTGAAATACATTAAATAATTTAATTTAACAAAAATCATTTTATATTTCTGCATGCGTTTTATTCTTAACAGAGACAAGTAAATAAAGCTTAGGCAATATATCTTGAAAACTCGCATCTCGAATTTGCCACATTACGTTTATTTTATCTGTCGGAAAAGATGTAAAATGGAAACCAAGTAAATTTTTACTGGTTTTCAGATTTAAATTGTCCACTATTTATAAATTCATTTTCAAAGTAAAATATCTTCCATAATTAAAGCTGCCGAAGTGCATTTAATTCGATCAATTTAAGTCAATTTAGCTTTTCATCATTGCAAATTAAAAAAGTTACTTTGTTCTGCTTTTCATTTTCATACTTATAAGCCCAGAACTGCACACAGTTTTTTTGTCGCTGAAAAGAACGTATACAAGTAATATTTTTTATAGAATCGTTGACCAGGAACTAAATAAATCCGAACCACTACTTCCAGACGTCTCGTGGCTAAATTTGTAAAGAGGCTCTAAATGTTCTACAAACGACCGCCAAATTTAAATGGCATAAACATACTATATTAGTTTTAGTTTGTGTCCCTTTGTTCTAAGCTTTTTTAATAAAGTTACATGCGTGATCTATTGTTAAATTTGTGAGTAAAAGTTATATTTTCCTAGTCAATTAAACAATCATTGATTGCGCGGTTATTAGTAATTCTTCACATCAAGTTTGCGAGCTTGAAGCCAGTGTTTACTTCAAGTTCGCAAACTAGATTAAATATTTTAATAATCAAGGTTGCGGTCTTGATATAAACATCTGACCCAGTAATTACTTACATATGTCAGTATAAACTAAGAATTTTATAGTGCAACTAATCCAGTAGGCCGGTTTCGTCCTTATTGGGAACTCATCATGTACTGGCTAGAATTTGCTGCGGAGAGTACAGGCAAATTCTGGCCAGTACATGATGAGTTCCCAAAAAGGACGAAACCGGTCTACTGGATGAATTGCCCTGTTCTTCACAATACAATTCTTATGTTTAACTGACATATGTAAGTTATTAATGGGTCAGATGTTTATATCAAGACCACAACCTTGATTATAATAATTGTTATCACCACCCGCGCAACCAATGTTCGTTTAATTCTAGATTTATTATTGTCATAGTTACCTTTAGGTATCAAATATACTATTAATTATTTGAATGAGTTCATAATTCATACGACAAATTTATATTTAAAAATGAATTTACCATAGTTTGAAGTACTTGAATACTATTTTAATTGAAGATTTCTTATTTATCTTTTTAAGATGAATAAAATGTTTTTCAATTGCGAATTGGAGTACTTTAGAGACATTTTTACATTCATTTGAAAATTAACTCTAAGGAAATAGATATTTTTAATACGGTTTTGCCAATAAAAATTATTCCAAATTCACCTGACTGATCCAATGTCACACATGTACATCCGCTAAGTTTCCCTGTACTGCAGGCAGTTGTTATAGAATTCATAACTGCAGCGCTTATCACAGCTTCCAAGAAGGCAGACTCTTTCGTTCCTTATTTATATAAAGAAGAAGTACATTAAATAATGATCGACGGTTTTTCCACAAATCACACAAATTTGCTCATTAGACAAAAATTGTCACTGAAACTCTAATTTCAGTTGTTGCAGCAATATTTTCTTTCTCGTTAAAATATCAACAGTGTGGTGCAAACAAATAATTACAAAAATTTAAGATAGAATGCAAATAATGAAGTAAAATTTTAAGTTGATCATAAAAATGACACAACTATGTATTTCTTAAATGGTTTGCTTTAGGGTAACACTAATTTAAGTACATCTTTTTCGTTTAAATTCATTTAAAAAAATATATGTTATGAGGACTGTTATCTAAAAATAATTTGGATCTAGTTAAGGCTGCGGGGATATTCAACAATAAATTTAAACGCAAAATAGATATATTGTTTCAATGCATTATCATGAACAAAAGAAATATTCTCACACAACATAAATACGGGAAAGTAAATAAAGAATTTTAGATTGTAAAGCAAAACAAGATAGATATAAATAAACATAGAAAGTGTGAAAAAAGGAAATCAATAAATTGCGTGCGGCACCACCAGTTTAAGCTCAATGCCTGAAAATGCTTTTTCTGCTTGCATAAATCCGGATGTAATTTGTTTATCCATAAGGCTTGGTGGGTGGCTAGCTGTCTTTTGTTATTGCATTTACTAATTATTTTGAATGCTACGTCTAGAGAACATAGGTGCGATGTTTCGACGATGTTTTGCGCAAATGCAGATTGGCAAGATCAATTAATAATATCATAATTGGGATCCAGCATATATTATACACCAACAAGCATATATAGAATTGGGACGAATTTAGAAACAAATTACTATACACCATTACAATTGATGAGTACGTGATCAAATTTTACGTGTCAAAGCAATTTAGTTGATTCTGAAATCAGTTAATCAGATGATCATAAAAGTTTGGTTTTTAATCTCATATGCCAATATGAAATGAAAGAAATATAAATGGAATTATCAAAATGAGTTGATAAAATGCAAGGTAATGAATGCAAAAATTTAAAATAAAGTAGAAAAGTAAATAAAATTAAATTATATAATTATTTTGGTGTACGATGAAAATTCCAATGTATTCAACCTGTGGTAAAAAAGCTAGCTAAATAGAGATTTTGTTAGATAGAACCGCATTTTCATTGGGACGAATACAAACTCAGCCCGATCGAAGACAAAACGAAATTGGAAATTGTGATCAATCGGATCTTTGTGAAACTGTCCGTGCATAGCTATTGTGGAGTAAAATAAATCCTCCGCCAAATGTAAAATAATATTAACTGACATATTTAAACCACCATGGCTGATTGGAACTATTTTTATTTAAAAATAATTGTTTCTTTTTATTTTCCAGAACATTCTTAGTTTAAATACTTGACTTTGAATTGTGCGCCATTTTCAGTTTTCGAGTGTCTCGCACCTCGACTGGTCTAACCATCTTTTGGTCTGCTGCATTTTTAACATTTTTGTCTAGTAACGCGAATACATCTTAACAATATATTCCTACTATAATTGCCTTTTGTTTTGATATTATATCACACAGAAAAGAGACGTTCTGGAACAGGTAATTTGATTATTCTGTTGTTCACGTATATCTCCTTCCAGATTATATGTTCGGGAATTATTCGATACAAATTTCGCTTTCCGATTGCCTAACATTAAGTGTTGATTTAATTGTTAAACTAATAAGACATGGAGACCGATATTAAATTTGAGGACACAAGTAGGTTATTGCAGGATATTGCGGAATTGAATCTAGCAGATGTTAATGGGAATATAAGCATATCAGACTCTACTGTGAATTTTAGGACTTCAAGCGATCTGGCATCTATGGGGCTCTCAGACTCGAATAGGTTAGGGGCCTCTACACTATTACCCGCGTACGCAAAACGCGGCATTGGAAAATATGAAGCTGGCACTCCGCAATCGAATTTCAAAAATACATGGTATACATTTTGTTTCGTCTTAAATTAAAAAAAAATTATTATATCTTATCTATTTTGTGATTTGGCCTATTATTGGGCGTATCAAAAATCCTCTTACTTCGGTTTTGAGGTTTGAGAGAAATATCAGTGTATGGCTTCTTCTTTATTAATGAACAAACCGTGTGCGAAAGATGATTCTTAACTTCTTTTTCTGAAGTACATCCTGCATGACTTATTTCATTGGCGTTGTGAATCAATATGACTACCCTCTAATTACCTTGAACGCACATTAATTTAATGCCATCCAAGTAACCACCGAACAACTTTTTTATAGCTTCCGTATTTTTCTCTTATGCAGTAAGACTAATAATTTAAACTTGCTGCATAAACTAATCGCGAACGTGAATTTCGCAAACAGTCTTATTATTTGAAGGAAGAACGACTGAAAGTTGTCAAAGCAAGTCTTGTTTACGTAAATTTAGTTAAGAGAGTTCTTTAAGTAAAACCCTGAGAAAATATTGAGAAACTTCAAATAAAATGTTGAAAAGCAAAACCTTATGGGACACAAGACTGTTAGAAGGACAGTAACTATGAATGGAAGATTTAAGCGATATTTCAGAAGTTTTACAATCTGTCTCCATGGGTTTTTTGTTATTGAGATTTTCAAAAAAAATTAGATTAATATAATGCGCCTGATTCCCAAAAACAGCAGTAACATGGTTTGGTTGCCAGATTAAATTTTTTTAAAGAATACTTTGCGAGTGGCTTATTAATTTACAATTTGTCAGTTATTTCGTGATTTCACGCGCATAATTTATGTTCAGGGCAGCATAATCTTGAATACCTCTCAAGTTGTGCTCCGGAAACGATTTCATATTTGCTTATATTCTTCAAGTGGCATAAAATATAATTTTAGTTTTATATTTCTAATGCTTTGCACTTCACACAAGGTGCACAAACACAATTGACCTGGAGGGTTTGTAAGAAGGCGTCACAAATTGCATGTACCGCGCATGTTTTAGTGGTCGCTGATCTCTGATTTTTAGAGGCTGTTGAACTAGGATTAATACAACTTAAGGATGTATCATGACTCCGCACCGACTTTAGATTACCGGTGTAGCCTAGATGTTTTGAGCTAATGTAGATATTTTGCAAAATTCCTTTCAGTCTACTGGAACCAGCAACAATTATGAGTCAGAATCACTGGTATCTGTGTAGCAGAGCTTATTTAGTAAAATGTTTTCATTAAAGGAGAATATTTTACTTTTCAGTTTCATTGACATTTCATAAGTGATCATTAATATGGTTTATATAAATCTTGCTGCTTTTATAGCATACGCTATAAAGAAACGAAATAACTTCTACGAGATCGATTAAAACGTAACTTCACTGAATAATGCATAACCTTATTTTACAATTGTAGCTGTATCCGTTTAGACTTCCAAATAAATGATGTTGTTCATTCTAGTTCCATGGAAATTTTGCTTTATTTTACAGCTTGTAATGAAAGGCATTGGAATTAAATTTGTATTGGAAAATATTCGATAAAATGTTTTTCGCAATTTGTCGATGTCCAGAATTTTTAAGCAAAATAATTATATTCGTAACTTGGAATTGCATTTGAATGTTCAAAATCCAATGGAACACTGTGCCCAGTTATGCTTATTCTTATTTAAAATTCTGTGGCGCCATGTATTTTGGTGTATATTTTGTGTAAACTATTTCTTGACCTAGTCAAACATAACTCAACTGGGAGATTAAAATTAAAGAAAAAAAATATTACGGATGATTCAATATACCCTTCTCTAGCAAATTTTCCATCAATAGTTCGTTGACGTTGTTTCCATTTATGGACTCGCCATTATTTGCGTTCTCATTAATACTTGACTGTGTACTTTCAATTGAACCTTGCATCACGCGCTCATTTCTGACACCATCTGAACAGTTCCACCTTTGCCATGACAACTGATGCTGGCATTCTGTTAGGGCGTCAGCCACGCCTTGCGCGATAACTGGCAGCGAGTTTGGAAATCGTCGGCATTCGTTTATTTGTTTACTCGTCAGTCCGCCGATAAGCAGACAGTGTGCACGTTTCATGTGTGGTCTTTCACTCGGATGATTTTGCAGACTGGTGACGCCAACGCCTTCTGATTTTCCATCAAAATTTTCACCCTGTTTGGCGTTGCTATTACTAACACCTTGTAGGCGTATACTTTCAGGTAAACCGTCGTTGTTCTCTGCAAACCGTTTACTCAGCAGGGACGCGCCATTGAATCTGTTAGTAAACTGTGAGTCTGTTTGTTTTTCCGCTGAAAATTTATCTACAGTTGGGAGAAAACTCGATGTCGAACGATTGAGACTTGCTTGGTCCAAGCTAAGCAGCCAGCCACCATCACGTCTGTACAACTTGTAGCTAATCAATAAATGTGTGAACATAGATAACACAAGGGACGGCAAATATTATGAAAATATAAGGTCGTTTATTTAAAATTGTACAGTGGATGAAAATTTTATAGCGAAAACCAATTGTGTAGTAGGTGTTGCTCATTTAATAAAAAAACTGTTCAAATGGGACCAGAAGCACAAACCAAAGTCAGCATGAAGGAAAGGCATAACCTCCTCTGCACATACGCTTCGTTCTTAATGGCGACTCATCAGCAGGGACCGGGCTTAAACGCTATACCCACTATATATTTGGTTAAGAAATGCGGAAAAATTGGACGTTACCGTCTCTAATACTAATGTGTATGCCAGTAGTAGTAGAGCCGACAATATATGAGTTCTTTGACAATTAAACTTCAAAGCCAACTCATTTTATTGAATAGATACTGAATCTGTAATGTGTAACATCACAATGTTTGTTGTGTCAGTACCTGATACAACTACTATGCTTGTTGAATCGGTAAATGATAAAAAACAATAGAATACATGATATGCTAAATTTCACCAATATTGAGAAATACAATTAATTCCGAACACGTGTTAACCTCGCAGATCTACACCCTAGATTTGGTGATATCACTTAACCATTTTCTCGTTAATCATGACATCATTCAATTAAATACATAAGAGTTAGATATTGTGTATTTCACATTATATTTATATATATATATATATATATATATATATATATATATATATATAATTATGAATTAGGTGTTGCGCTTTTAGTAACAAACTAGTTCAAATAGGGACAGAGGGATAAGACAAAATCAGCATAAACGTAAGGTACAATCCCAAGTGCACATTTATTCCGTGCTTACTGGCGACTTATCATTAGGATCCGGTATTCCGCCTTAAACCGACTATATACCAACACAATTGATTTCAAGATATTTCGAATTTCACCAAAATTGAGAATTATATCTACTTCTCCTATTGTATATAGATATGCCTGAGTAAAAGGTAAGTTGGCTTTTAAATCGCATTATAGAAGACAATAAGAAGTTAAGTCGACAACTGCTTGCATACACATTTGTATAGGCGATTTTACTGTCTAATTTTTCCACGTTCCTTGAATAAATATGTACTGGGTATAGGACGTAGGATCGACTCCTACTGATGCGTCGCGAGTAAGCACAAAAGTTCGTTTACATACGATTATACCTCTCGTTGTTGCCGACTTTGTTTTATCCTTTTGTTATTATTTAAACTAATTTGTAACAATGTTTGCAACTAGCAATACACAATTGCGTATTTAATATTTTTTCAAAACAAACAGTGTATAGTTATAGCAATATAATAAAGACAAATAAACGTTGTCTTTGACCAGCAGAAATTGGTTAATCTTATATACTGTGGTTAAAACTGATTTAATAGATATAGCGCGCGTGGATGTTTGTTATAGCCGTAGCCTGAGCGAGCCAAAAGTTGTAAACAGTGTGGTTTAACAAATTAATTATTGACAAAGAATTGGTTTCAAAACAAGCAATTATAGTTCCAAATTTATCAAATGAGGTGTGTGCACTTAATTCACGGTTTTCAGTTAAACTCTTTTGAATTTGATTTTTGATTTTTGTATACGTCAAAATCATGCATAAATTCTTTCATTTCTTTAGGGACCAGTTTACATTAAGTAGGGTGTATTTTATTAAATTTTAATTCTTTCCAAGTTTAGAACCCTTTTCAATGGAAAACTAATTCAAATACACACTATGTGGGTTAATACAACATGGAAGATAATGCCATTAGCCAACTACTACATGCAATGAGCGGCTAGGACACGTCCAAATGGATAAGTCGAAACAAGAATGGGAATTGGAATGCGTATAAACAGTCAGAAAATGCGGCGTTTAAAAAATAAATTAATGGCATAAAAGTGCATTATTTCACAGTTCATTCTCAATATTGGAAAATATTGGGCATTGTTGTATCAGGCGTACGCGTTTTATTAAAGAGGTCATTTTAACTAAAATCCTTAATCGGTTTGGTGCAATTATACGCAATCATTACTTTCATTTCCAGAGTATTTATGCAAATAGTACTGCTTTTCATCCTACATGGATATTTTATACAGTTTAAGTTGTGCAATCGTTCGGCAATACTCAAAAAGAATTTATCCTACAATGATACTATAAAAAACCCTCGTTCGCAAGGTAGGAAAATAGGTAAAAGTTTGCTAAATGCAAATAAATATAGCGTAACATAAAATCCGATTCTTGCCTTGTTAAAGGCGTCAAATTATATTTAACCTTCTCGTAATTAACAACCAAAATGAGCCATGTAGACAAACGAATGACTTTTTTATTAACTAACTAATTTGTTAAAATTAATCGCTAATGGAAATCGTCAAATTAAATTTCTAATATGCTGCGAATGCACTTTGGTGCAAAATCATTCAGGTAAATTTATTTAAATTAAATATCATTTACACGATTGGCATACTTCCAATGACATAGTAATAAATTTAACAGCCCACAAAACCTCAATATGAAAAATCAGTATTTTATACATACCAGTATAAATTTTAAATGCGTTATTATAAAAAAATAGACAATCAATGTTAATAAAGCGAAAATTTTCATTATTTGTTTGCTTACGTGATGCAATAAATGGCAATACGAAAACTAACACTAGATTTATCTCTAGTTTTGATTTATTAGCGTTAACCTGCTATTTACTTCAGAACATACAGACTAATAAAGTTATTCGAAATTAAGTTAAGCAAATGCCTCAAAAATTTGAAAATGTTGCACTTTATTTCAACGACCTAGCGTTTTATAATTCTTACTTATTTAGTGGGCTTACACATTATTTTTAATATCTAACCAAGCAGAGCATTACTAGTTGATAATATTCAACAGGTTAAGCTTATTCAGCCGAGCAATTTCCTCCTTCATTTATATATAAGTTGTTATAAGCGGAACAGTCGCGAATTTATTATTTACAACTATTTCTGAACACCTGTTACTCTAGCAAATTCCTACACTATGGTCACGATCGATATCAGTTAGCAGATTTCTCGGTAATCATGTCATCATTCAATGATATGTATAACAGTTGGATAGTATTTGTGGAAGAGAACTATTATATATTCGCAATTATGTATTAGGTGTTGCGTACCTAGTAACAAATTAGAGAAAATATGGCCAAAAGTATAAACTAAAGACAGCGTGAGCGGGAAGCATAACCGCGTGTAAGATAAATGCATAAACCAAGCAAATTCTTCTGTAAAATTATGATCTACAAATATTTACATTGTGCACTAGGTACTCCGGTAAATTTAAAGGAAAGTAAGTAAAATCTAAGTTTAACACGCGGCTTTTCCTATCGATAACGATGAGATCTAGTTTATGTAATTTCTATTGTTGAGTATTTCTTTTGGTTAAAAAATTTATTTTTCTAATTGACTAAATTTGTTAGTGAAAGCACATTTAAACGTCTAATAAATAGTCGTACACCGGGTGAAAATATACAATAAAAGATTATAAAGTAGTTTAGTACTTAACTTTTTAAAATTATTTGCCCTAATATACTCGTATTATGGGATTGCTCCCTATAATGAAATATTTGTACTTTTCGTTAATTCAATTAACATTTTTAATGAATTATTAGCTGCTCTTTAGTATAGAGCTCTAACCATAAAGCAAATTAGAATAATCCATTTATTAAGCAATTTATTACAAATAAATGCGATGTGCTGAATGGGTGGTTATGAAAATTTTCAAGGAAATTATGATTACAACTTTCAGAAAATTCTATTAAGCGAATAGTTGACCTATATACAATTGTATACTACACAGATTTGTTTCCATTGGCATAAATGTAGCTAGTTTTGGCTTTTTTATTTTATTGAAGTTGTCAAGTACTATCGTTTTTTTAATAACGAGCATGCACATTATTCTCTATAAATGTTCTGAAATCATTTTGTACTATAACACCATTCGTTTTTCTTGCTTCGCAACTTTATCCCCGATAAGAGTGAGGCTCTAGCGAGGTTGAGATAAGTGATCTTTTACAACCAAAAACAAGATCATGGTATGTAAAACGCGCCAACAAGTATGACCGTCGGTAATTCTTCTGGCGGCTTGTGATGTACACTGCAGTCGTTGCTCGAGCAAAGCTTGGAAATTTTTGAAAACTTTACAAATAGAGCATTTGATTTGCCGATTTTATCTAAGGGGCATTTATCTTATATATTTAACTGAAATTGTTTAGCCATTTTCCAATGTACTATGAGTAACTATTTGTATTTGGGGACATAATTGTGCTCCGAGAATGATGATAATTACTCAATTTTATCGATAAATGTTTAATATCACAGGGCCCATTAGGATGCAAAATATGATACTTATTAAGCGAAATAAAATGCTTAATATTATCGAATCCTTTTCACGATAAGTCGTTTTAAATACGTGACAGAAACTACATAGAACTTTGAAAATGCTTAACAACAAATTAAAATACATATCTGAAGATTATACGAAAAAAATTTTATTTACTTTTGTAAGTAACGTATTCATCACAATCTGCCAGCATATCGCAGATGATTTTTAAATTACCTATTGGATTGTGAAAGTTTTAAATAAAAAAATTCGCTAGGTTTAAGTGACGGAAATGGATTTCAAAAGTTTACAATGTCACAACTTTGATAGTTTATCCAGCTGATCAGACTAATTATGTGACGTATCTCACGAAATTCATTGTACACACTAAACTTACGCGACATTTTTATGATGCTTTGTTATGTATTTAGCCAGGTTTTGCATACTTCTGTGAAAAGAGTTATGACACACGATTAACTCGTTTATTTTCCCAAAAATATATAAAAAAACGTCATTTCCATTTATGATCGCTCCAATTTGTTACAGATGGCAACAAAATAAAATTTTCACTAAAATTGTCACTCGATTCATGCTTTCAAGGTAAAATGTGGTAAGTGTTATCTAAATTTAGTTTTGCATAAAACTGATACAGCAGGGTATTTCCAGTTAGTTTTTAATTAAATTTATAACTTTAACGTATTTATATTTGATTAGTCTAAAGGTATTAGCTGAATGCATTGGTTCAAATGTGAGTTTCACAAATCCGAATATGATTAGGATTAGTTCTGGTGTAGTTTTAAAGGCAAAATACGCCACAGCCTGGTTCAAGCAACGACGACTTTGTACATGTCATTAAAACTGTATGTTTTAGCAAATTGATGGTTTACTTGTATTACAAATATACATGTAACAAAATTTGCGAAAAGTTAATGTTCGTGATTGCATAGAAATTGTGCAACAGACATCTGCAGTCAAGTGAACTGTGTGCGAGACTACTAGAATTGAGAGCGGCATATTCAATTTTGCTTTCCATATGCATGCATTGCGGTTTGATCCTCGCTAGTCAATTTGCCGTCGTACTCTGATGATGATCATGAAAGGTCGAAACGCGCCAGTTTGTGTGACTAGCGTTAGTTTGTCTATGTTGCTCAACACCTGATTAAATAAAATGGGATTGGTGTTTAATTAAAGCTCGCAGGCTTCGTTTAAATAAATGGTTCACTTGTCTTTGCCAGATGAAGACTTTTAGAAATAGTTTATTGAGGCCAAAGCTACATATGACCAGGTAATCGAAGATGGCATAATTCGCCCCAAGTCAAATCCGTGAGTATCACATATGCATATGCAGGCCAAACCGCAAGTTAGCGCTTGGAGATGATGTGGTTATTAACGTGTCATTAATAAGGATTTTTTACTAATCGGAATCCAATAGATGAAAGTCAGGGTAAGATATGCATTGCGATTCGTCGAAAATGGTTTACAATGTTTGATCTTAAATCGGAATATCTTCAAGGTCAATTTGACAAGAAAAGCATAACAATAACAATTGCCCTAAACTCATTTGGGCTTTACGAATACACGAGAATTCCTGTTGACTATGCGATATGGCGCAGAAGATATAAGGACACAAAAATTAGCGCCTGAACAAGGCTCTTGCAATTGCTGAAGTTATAATCGCTTCAGTCCAATCCATCGAATATTTCAAAGCTGTTAAGGAGACTGTGTGGAATTGAAACATTTGTTCCGGATTTGAGCATGAACGCTTTTCCGTGGCCCAGCAAATCGTGAAATCTTTTTGATCATTTATACCGATGCCGGCTTAACGCCAATCACGGGATGTCAGGCATGTGCAACTTCTGAAACATCCACAGTAAGAGACGCATTTGCATAAATATCCCACAGATCAACTTATGCATAAACATATTTATGATTGTTAGCCTTAAACACTAGAAGATATGACATTAAATTAACAGCATAAATGATATTCTACACAGATGCCTCCGACTTAAATCTGGAAGCCACGCAATCACGTTCTAAAATCGATAATTTTACTCGATTATGGGTGATGATAATAATGACCGGGTTAAAGTGTGTCGTGCCTGTTAATTACTATAATTTTTCGCCATAAGTGTTCCAATTGTGGATGAATTAGTTATTCTCATGCTCGTTTCAAGTTTCTTCTTGTTGACTACAATATGTTATATGAAGTCCTTGATTTCTGCTACAACATATCAATAATCCACCTCCACACTAGCTTGCTTGGGGGTAATCCTGTTAACCAGGCAAAGTAACTTCTTTCTTCACTTGACGTCAATGTGTGGTGTTCGAGACGTGTTGGTGACTAGTTAGGATGTTAACTTCATGTCGCGCGCATTTTAAGAGAGCTTACTATATTTTAGGGTTGATATGAGAAACAGTACGGCGTTCGTCCATAAAAAGCAAAGTTTTCACCGAACATAAACATTGTGGTTAAAGCTGCGTTAATTAAATTAAATGAATGGCTTAACGTACTACCATTTGAAATACTAAGTTTGGGTTCTCGTTATCGCTACAGCATTAAAGCGCCAGTTGCGAAGTTGTATTTGACAACAGTCCTCACGTCCTTGCAGAATTTATTAATGTTTTTCAGATACTGAATGTCCAACACGCACCGGAGATGATAACACAAATTAAAAATGTTCTGAATAGTTTTCGATCACAACCTACTAGAGAAAACCATCGTAAAATATATAACCCGCATATATCGGACTCCTTTTAACAAGTTTATTTGCGAATTGATGAGGTACAAAATTGCAGCTCAATTACATCTGAACTTGTCTAGCCATCAAGAATTGATCCGAGATCGTGTACATCGACAAAAATATTAGTCATACTTCCGTCTGCGCTGACCAACTGAAATCTACTTCTGGGTTCAAGGAATACATAAAACGTACAGCTAGGGTTGAATCTAAAAAATGCCCGTTTTGACTGTCTTGATACCATAAACATTAAACGAAAACAAAAGGAACAATGCCATATGAAGGAATTCTAATGCAGGAACATTGAAGGAATGAACCTAAATTAGGTCCTTATGCTCTTTTAAGGCGGAGTCCAGATATTCCTTTTTAATGGGAAATGATTTAGCCATCGGCTCCATTGTAAACACTTTTTGTGGCAAATTTATAATGAGGACATGAAATTTCAGTTAAATTTCCGATTTAAGTACATAATTCGCTCATAATTAGCTGAAGAATGTTCAAGTGATCATGTATCATTTAAGAAATGTTATCCAAAATGTTATAATGTTAAATAGACCATTATTTGAATGTTCCGCAGTCAATCAGGTTTTTGTTTCATCAATTCGTAGCCATAGTAACATAATTACCTAAAATCTTAACAGCCTAATAATTATTTTGTGCATCGTGTGGCATTGCATGTGATAAATGAAGTTATTCTGGATATCAGGAATTGTGTGCTTTATTACCCGATTTAGAACTTCTTTCGTCCAACCAATAAGTACTATACTGTGGCCATATCGTTATCTCTAGATACCAATTTACGCACGAACAGTATATAAAGCTTTAATGTTTGCTAAGCCTAGAAGAATTAAATTGTGAGATTACAGAAATAACATTAATTTTCACTAAATGCGTAAACGATTTAAAGATATTTTCTATTTAAAAATTTTAAAATTAAATATATATTGATACTTAGATATAGCTAACTAAATAATATTTTCTATAGTAATATTTCTGAAATAAGTACCTTCTAGACATTGGGTAAGTAATTTAAATTTTACATGTAGATTATTCTACTCCTCTAGTAAAAATATGCATGCTCTAAATTCGGTCTAATTCACATATTTCCCGATTTAGAGTTTAGCAAGTCTCTATCGAGTAACGAACGAGATTGGGCCCATTTAAATGATCGTAGTTGTATATGGTTGAATGTTCACATCTTCCTACCTTAATCGGTTGTATCTTGTCAATTACAAACAACGAGACACAGAGACTAAAAAATAGCGAAATATGTCTAAAGAATTTTTCTTCTACATAAGGTGAGGTAGTTAATTAGCAAAATTTCGCGTAGTCTTAAGCGCACATCTAATAAGATATATTTAGCGGTTTGTACAGCTAGGCTGTTTGCGGTACAAAAGTTTCTTCACTGTTACAGTTGATTTTACGTTAGGTCAGCTCTATTGCCTTTCAGATTATCTTCTTTATAAAATTATTCAAAACATGTTGCATTATACCCGGTCTGCAGACTTAATTTTACTTATGCGTCGATTCAATTATTTTCGGCTTTTTTTAAGTCAGTTTAAAATTTCTGCTGTTGTGCAAGAGACATTTATATTTATATTTAAGTAGGACTCATTTCTGAATGCACCTCTTTCCATATGAACGCCATTAATGCTCAATATTGCAATTAATTATAGAGGTATTGCCGTAGCAATATTTTTGCTAAGGAAAATTTTGATTGACATCTGTTTCTTTAGAAGCAAAAAATTTCACAGTTAAATACTGTTTGTTGCGAATAACTAATATATATGCAAGTATGTAATAGGTGTTGTGAACCTAGTAACAAATTAGTTCAGTTGTGACCAGAAGGATAAACCAAAGGCAGCATGAACGGAAAGTATAATCTCATACACAATCGTTTCGTGCTTACTGGCGACTCATCAGTAGGAGCCGGTATTACACCCTTTAACCACTACATATTTGGTCATATATTATGTACCGTCCTATTATTCCACATTCTTTAACCATAGTGTTAGTACCATGTACCTTTTCGAAACAATAATGTTGGTATCGGTTACTAACACAATAGCCATAGTGTTAGTATCCTTTACAGACTCGGTATATATATTATATAGTGTGAGTTAGCATTGAAGTCACATTGTCGTTGACTTTAGATTATGTTAGCTTCACTATTACAGGTTTACACATTCGTCTAGGAGATTGTACCGTCCTATTATTCCACATTCTTTGACCAAATATATAGTGGTTAAAGGGCGTAATACCGGCTCCTACTGATGAGTCGCCAGTTAGCACGAAACGAATGTGCATGAGATTATACTTTCCGTTCATGCTGCCTTTGGTTTATCCTTCTGGTCACAACTGAAATTTCACAGTTCTTTATCTCTTGAACCAATATCAAAAGTATCTTTAATTGATATATTTAAAAAATAATATTTGGTTGAAAGATTTTTCAAAACATATTGTCATCATGCAATGCAGTAATATTTAAAAAAATGTCATGTATTGTGAGAATTTAAATGCGAAGACACATTTAAATTTAAGAGGCACTGAAATTTTTAAATTAAATGATTATCTAGAAAATTTCTATATTATTAATTATATTCATTTCGCTTCTCTGCAGAATTTTGCGAAATGATTATGGAATTTTTAATTACAGTCTAACGCCAAAGACACAGGTTTATCAATAGTTATATCTTATCTTCATCCAAATGAGGCGTACTATCTCTATCCAATAGAATTCTGATTTGACTCATAATAAAATCATCTTTTGAATTGACAATTGCAGTTTTAATATAGGCATATGAAATTTAATAAAAGCGATACTCAAATACTTTGTAAACAATATTTCGATGTACTTTTATATTCCCATTAGATCATGGATCTTAGTTGGATCATGAAACCTAGTCGGGTCTGTTATCCGCTGTATAATGGAGTACCAAGCGCCGATTTGAGTTCATTTATATTAATCATTTTTATTTTAAATTTTGCATTAAACAGCAATTTTTATGTTAAATGAATATAATTTTTTTGTTTATATCATTTTTCATAATAATCTGAATTAATAGTTAAAAGCATGGCAAAAGATATCTTTGTATAATCTGACCTACTTTCATTCTTTTGCCAGATACGCGGTTGCTTTAATAAATAAGAATTATGCTTAAATAATAATTGATTGCGCCGGCTGTGATAAAAATAAATTAAATGAAGATTGCGAGTTTGATATTAACACCAACCAAACTATATAAGCATTTCTCCGTGTAAAATAAAATTCGTAAATTATATAAAGGGCAATTAATTCAGTAATGAAACGAAAATTTTCTGCGTGGGCTATGATAACTATTACTTTTCAAAGAATGCACATAATGGGTCAGATGATTATATCAAGATCGCAACCTAGATAAAACGTAATTCAATCATTAAACCTATTACGTCCTTGTTGACAACTCTTCAAGTACTACCCCATTGATATTCCAATTAGTTGGTAATAAATGAAAATTGTAGAAGATAGACTATGGTCATACCCATATAAAGCATGCAAATATGGTTTATATGTCCTTGGTATAGGCATATTGTTATCAGGTCGTAAATTATTATTTATGAAATTCGAATATGCCTAGTTATGTGCACTAAGTCATCTGGGCATTGATAATACCCTGTTTAGTTTTATATAAATACCAGTTTTCATTCGAGTTCAGCGTAGATTATTATTTAAAAAATGTTTAAGAGAACTCCATTAAAATTGAATATTTACTCCAAAGTATTAAGCAATTTTATTAATTTTCAAGAATAAATATTTTACTTGTCTTATCAATTGTAGAATTTTCTTCTTGTAGTTTATGTATGTAAGGATCTGCAGGGAAAGTTAATAGACGTATGAAGAAAAATCAACGACTGATTGTCGTGAGGAGTGATGAATTTTAGGTATGGATGATATAGATGATCAACCAAAATGAGCTGTCCTACTAATAAATAGGAAGCGCGTCAAATTTTTAATGTATATATATGGGTAAAATTTTTAAAATTTTTAAATGTAATGATATAACAAAAAAATGAAAAAGTATATATATATATATATATATATATATTAGCAAACGAATTTAATTTTAAGGAGAGCTTTAAATTGGATACAACATTAAATCACAATAATTTAAATTACTGCATAGAAAAAAACGTTTAGGTTGAACAATGTATGAATCCCTGTAAATTTAAAAAAAACCGATAGCTATTAAAGTAAATTATACATCTTCTATGCGAGCTTGGAACCCTTCAATTCAACATAAATTAAAAGTAAAAAAATCTGATAAATTACAATTAAAATATTTGCTGCGTTCAAAGGTATCTGATTGTTTAACGGTTTTTCATTTGACTTTTAATTATCTTCATTCGTCTAAACCTTTCAAAGTAATTTTATCACTTTTGTTATTATATACCACATTAATTCCTACTAATTTTATGTTTCATTATTCATAGGACTATTCTAGAATCAATACTTAAATAAACAGAGTAATTCTGATTTGTTTTGTATTCCTTTTATTATTTTTACTGCATTTTCTACTTGCTATAATTCTTTATAATAATTTCCGAATTAAAAGTTCGATATATTAACCTAATAATTTTTATGCTTTCATTGATTTATATCACAGCATCTATTGAAAAATCTTGGCTACCATAATATGAATTCGTTTTTGCTAATCGTTTCAGTCATTAGCTACTGTTGACCTTCGTACATTAGTTTAATTTAAATAATACCGAAATCTACACCACGATCAGTTTTGAGATGTGAGTTATACAAAGAACTAAATTCCCAAATGTTGTGAACATGAAACTCTATAATAATTCCTTCTAATAGTTGCCTCCATGCCTTACTATTTATATAAATAAATCGAATAGTATTTCTATTCACAAAAACGCGGAATTTGCATTTATATATTTAAACGAACATTGGTTGTGCGGGCGGTAATAACAATTAATTTTTGTATGCACAATTGTCCATATAAACTAAGTATTGTATAGTGTAAATAGGAAATTCATACAGTAGACCAATTCAGTCTTTATTGGGAACTCATTACGTACTATCCAGAATTTGCCGCGGACAGAGCTACTAACCTGGGAACGTTTGCTTCGCAATATTTGGTTCAAACCTTCGAGCGACCCCATCAGACACTACACAGTATATATATATATATATATATATATATATATATATATATATATATATATATATTTAACAACAATCTACTAGTATCCAGACAAGAACAAACAGGCCCTCGACTAGAATCAACAAACATACAATCGGATTGGCAACAAACTGAAGTGGAAATAACAGAGGCGCACACGGTGACAGAAGTTTCCAAACAATATGAGCGTTTAACACTGCAATCCGCACTGGCGCTGTTACCATGTGGAAAATATAAGTTTGCGCAACAAGGTGAAACGTTTAAATACACTGGGATATATATATATATATATATATATATATATATATATATATATATATATATAAGAGACTCCACTCTAAATGAAGAAGTGTTATTAACATGAACATATATGAGAAAAAATGACCAGACTAAATTATCTTTTTCATTTGCGGTAAAATTGGCAATAAGCTTGATATTTTTTGTTCAGTAGAAAATGTGATATTTACATTATAATTCTACATTATCAAATAATATTTCCACTATTTAAAAATGGTAGGGAAACTTCAATGAATTAAATAGTTTCAAATGAGTTTACAAGATCTCGCGTGTTTTCATTATGAATTACAAATACCTGAACTCTATCGTCAAAATTATAAACATTATCCTTGCATAGCCGTATCAGGATTTTAATAACAACAATGAATTTTTAGATTCAATAAAAATATTTATATACATTCGTTATTTGACTAGAGAACGTCGGAGATAAATTTTTAATCCTAACGTACTTGTATTGATCTTTACAGTCTGAAAAGCAATTACCGAAAACAAACGCCTACCTGGACCAATTGAACTCAAAAAATGTTTAGTTGCGAAATTTCTGTAAAATTTAAATTGAGCACTAAATGAGTTTTTTAGTCCTATTTTATTCATTTTAAATACAAAGGTTTTCATTTGAAACTTAAGTTTGATTCAAGTATACTGAAAAATTGTTCCAAATTTTATATGAGTCTGTCATTTACCATTAAACCTATACTGTAAGTTGAACACAAGTTTTTTTGTCTGAACAGTTTGCATGATAGAATATGGTTTACCATTTAAAGATCATTCAAAGTAAATTAACAACTCGTAGTTTTATGTGCGTGTGTTTAAGGTGATTTGTTGTAGGATACGCCTTCCCAACGTTTTTCCTTTTATTTACCACGGTAAGATATATTTTATTTAAACAGAGATTCATTTTAGCTTAAAATTTTGTTATGGTGCTTTATAAGCCATTGTAATTGTGCGCGTAAGTAATTGTGAAATCAATTTTCCACTTAACTCTCGTTGCATGATTTCCAATTATTATTGTCTATATTTGTAGAGATTTGTCGTTATATAAGTTTTAATCTTACGTAAAGATATATTTTATTGAAGTTACTATATAATTATTCACTCGTAGTACAGATAACTTGTTAGCTGTGCGGGTTTAGAGCCGCTATTTGTGTGCCCATACAAGGTTTTGTTCATGTGAATTCTATGTTTCTAAAATGTGATAATCAATGAACAGGAAAGAGTCAATTAATAGATTTACATTTAATTATGCCGCTGAAAAAACGAATAGAATGAAGAAATTGAGAAAAACAAATTATACTTGGTAGTAATGATAGAAATGTCATCAATTCACCGAATTTTATAGAAAAAAATGTTAAATGCGCATATGTAAGCATTTATTTATGGATACGAAAAAGTAGTTAGACTTTAAATTTAATTCACTCATTTTGATTAATTGAATTCAATGCGGGCGTGTTATAAATTAGGATCAAGGTGGGTATTTAAAAAAATATGCATTTCATAGATAGAAGATAAATTTTCAGATTTATCATGAGAATGTGTTGCATATATTTAATGGTTCTTCCAGTTATAGAAAAAAAACTTATTATTAATTTTTTATAGATGAAATTATTTTTCATTGGTTTTACCTTATACAACTCAATATTAATAATAAACAATGGAATATGATATTGATTGAAAATATTGACACTTACAGTGAAAGTCCACATTGTAACTGCCGAATGAAAAGAATAAAGATAAACAGATTACATGGAATGGAAGACAGGAGTCTCATCCGACTTAAGCCGGTTCGCCTGGTTTGTTTTGAGCACTGATTCGATTTCATCGTAAGGTTTAGAAATGGATGTTTCCACAGATCATGGTTCTATCTCATCGCAGATGATTTTGAATAGTTGCCATAAAATGGCCGATGTGCTGCACTTTTTGTGTGTTTAGAAGTTGGCAAGTAAGTGATATTTAAATTATAATATAGTAAAAGTAGAATCCAATTAATTCTCCAGTTAAGAGCAAAATTTCCCTGTGACCGAATTCCATGTTGATAGCAAAATTTGTTTAATTATCCTGCCAACTTATAAAATATACATTTACAATCAACTCTTCCCGAATCGCTTCTTGATAATATTTTGGTAAATATACTTTTAACAAATTATGCATTTGAAAAAAAGGCGGTGAAATATATGCAAAAAAAATTAAGAACAGAAGATAAATGTCGATTACATAGAAGAAACCACACTCTTGATAATTTAGTGCTCCTGATTAATGGCTCCATCGTTCTGTTTCATCAAAAGCTGCTACTTCACAAATAATAGTTAGCTTCATGTACACATTTAAAAAAATATAATCCCTCTAAGTCTTTAAATTTAGGAATTTTGCTCGCACAGTTCATCGAACATATTTATAGTTACGATAAATTAAACAAAAAATAGATTGTGATTGAATTATATGGAATGTGAATTTGCAAAGGTGCAGGCATTAATTAAACACAGTTTTCATCTTTAACTAATTTAATTGTTCGAATTTTGCGCATATGGGTGTATATTTTGTAGAGGTATACATGTACATAATTCTACCTTGTGTGTTTGCATGTTCGCTCACATCAATTAAAAATTGCCCATGTCTAGTCAGTACATAAATTTGATGGCCATGAAGCGCACAAGACACGTGCAACCACGGGCAAAAGAAATGGATAAACAACAGGTTTCATCATACAAAAGCATTGGCTAAATGGCAATGGGATGAAAGTGTGACTAGGCTTAAGATTTAGCAAATCGCTTGACAGATTGCGAGATGCTGGTGCACAGATTTATGACTTACCGATGATTTTTCTCCTTTATGTACACATGAAAACTGTCGGGTTGATTGGGCTATTTGACGCAATTTTTTAATTACGAATGCATGGTTTTGCACTGACAAAGATGTTTAATCTTCTTCAAAATGTAAAATATACTTTATATTTATCTTATTATCTATATTATATATAATAATAAAACATTTATTATATATATATATATATATATATATATATATATATATATATATATATATATATATATATATATATGTTAAACGTCAAATTGTGAGATGATGTATTTGAACAGTAACTCACTAAGTAAATTATAGTATATTTATATGAATTACCTTCTATTATACTATATATATATATATATATATATATATATATATATATATATATATATATGTATATATATATATACGAAATTACAAATATGCTTCCCGCTGAATAACTATATAACGAAAAATCCATTCATAATAAAGGAATGTTTATATGCTTATCTTTCTTTGGACTGAAGCATCATTTGTAATTATAGACGTTTTTCGTATCATTTATAAAATCAATCATATTACAGACCACTGATACCAACTATCCATTATATAACAGTCCTCTAAATTGTCAAACCCAATGAATTAAATCTTGTATTTTAGATTTTTATTCAAAAACAATTTTCTGTGTCTTATTAATATCTTTGCAGTCAAGTTACTATATAATCTGGCTAATAACTTTTACCTATTTACGTATATATCTTTCAGCTCATGTATAAATTTCAATTATCATGTAATTAACTAGCCATTTGGATTGCATTCCTTCAGTCGATTTTATAATCACCTGAGATATTCATTGATACATTTGTAATTACGATCAATATTTTAAAAACATTACTATCTTTCTGCCTCAAGTTTTACCTTATTAGTGTTCTAAAATTAAAATATTATTCAACATCTTATTCAATTTCTAAATATTTTTTAGCCAAATGAATGCTATTTTGTCTAAAATTGATTATTTTCTACCTTATACTGCAGAGCTTTTATCACCACCAAAAACATTTTAATCTTTATTGTTCTTTCAATGTTTTATAATAATTATGTGAATAAATGAGAAGAAAAGATTTTTGTTCCATTTTGTATAACTCGGCTGCTGGAAAAGATTTTCACTTTGAACATTTTAAAATACTTCTGTTTCAATTTCCTTTTTTGTAAAACTTTTTTTCACCTGTCCAACACCATATTAGAAATCTATTAAAATTAGAACTTAATTGCTACATTTCTTATATATTTATCTGTTATTGAAAAGAATAAATTATTATCTGTTTACCGTAAACTGGTTTTTTTATAAATAGTATTATTTCATCAACATGCAATTATTTTAATCAGTTGAACTGGTTTAAGTTGAATAGTCAGTTTTAGTAATGTATGAAACAATCTCAAATTCGAGAAATGGGATTTATTTAAGCTTACATTTACATTATCTAAGGTAATATAATCAGCTTTGTTCCATCTCTGACTATCTTCGAAGACAACAATAAAGTTTAACTGTTGAAAAGATAATAAATGTTTTGCAATTCGTGGTGAATATTTCTTTTATTAGCTTTGCTATACCAG
This sequence comes from Eudiplozoon nipponicum, assembly GCA_029291075.1. Classification (NCBI taxonomy): domain Eukaryota; kingdom Metazoa; phylum Platyhelminthes; class Monogenea; order Mazocraeidea; family Diplozoidae; genus Eudiplozoon; species Eudiplozoon nipponicum. Next base: position 105,618 of record JAQBSW010002301.1, read on the forward strand.
ATTCAGTAGTCTGTTAATTTTCATTTTGCAAGTTAGTGTTATTGCTTGGAAGAATTTGTGTGCTCCTCTGTCATTCTTGTTCATTTTGAAAACATTTGCATGGAATGCAACTGTGTTTAAAAGAAAAAAGTATACGCTTGCAATAAACAAGTCTGTTTTTTCTACTGTACGTTGCCCATGGTACATATTTACGTGATACGTCAGAGGTTTACTAGAAAGAATTGAAATAATAGTAAAACGGTAATAAAAACTGCTAATGCCCTTATAAATTTAGTTGCTCCAATTGATTCAAAAACAAAAACCTACTTCTACATTTATGAATCAAATTTCAATTTAGTGATTGTTTAGATTATGCAAATTTAAATACACATTTGTGGTATATTCTGCTTTTGCTAGACAATAGCACAAATTTTAAAACAGGATATTGGGTTTTTAGGTCAATAAATGACTAAACGAAAGAAGGCTCGATTTAAAGGCAATACGCAGTTGATGCCTTTGTTACCTTTGATAAAGCTAAATAACATTATTGAGCGTTTTAG